>CAMXCT020006545.1:815427-1074282 GCA_947184155.2 Cladocopium goreaui | reverse complement strand
CCTTCCTTCCTTCCTTCCTTCCTTCCTTCCAACACATCTCCGTCGACCACTCAGTCTCGCTCCCCCGCGGCGAGTGCAACTAAACGAGAACCCAAGCATCGGAGATGCTTTTGGGAAAAAACATGTTCCAAATCACCAATCAGTATATAATAGTATATATATATATATACCCATGACGGATCCATGGTGCTGGTATATATATGCTAACATGACTGGGATATATTGATGGGATCCATGTTACCATATATAGCAGCACCATGGATCCTATGGGTTTGCTTGGAACGGTTGAGCATCTGATTTGCAGTAAGTATTTAAGGTAACGACATTGAACATTTAAATATGTGGGCGGGCCAGACCGCGAGGCCCAGGAGGTAGTATAAAATACCAGTTCGTATATTTAAATGTAGTTGCGGTATGTTTAAATGAATTGGAGTCCGTATGTTTAAATGGCCAGGCGGGCCAAGGAGAACCTTTCCGGAGGTAGTCTAAAATACCTGCTCGTATATTTTAAAATCCGTATATTTAAATGTAGTTACCGTAAAGTAATTAGGGGTTAGAACAGTTGTTTTTTTGTATCCAACAGATGTGGAATATGATATTGTAATATTGTAGATAAAACCCCTATTGGTTGATGATTATAGAATATCATATAGAGGGTTTCATAATGGTTTAACCATGTTTAACCACAATTGTAAGGGGAAGGGGATGACGTTTCGCTCCAAGTTAGTTAGATGACTGAGGCGCGGCCTTCCATTTTCAAGCACCGTGCAAGATGTGGTGGAGTTTTTTCAAGGCCAGTGATCGACGAAAATCGCCAAAACAAATGAGCACTAAAAACGTAGCTCTTGGGATAGGATGGTATACGTTTAGAATCATAGAATCCTATCATACATGGTATGTTACTGTAAATCGTTGGGAATGTGAGGTTCATCGGTCATAGTATACCTGGTTGGGCAGAATTGCAGACAGGGATAGCTATTAGCCATCCTGCCATGGGACGGGATAGGTCTATCTGAGGCTGTCTACAATCATTTCGCCGTGCGCAGGCTACAATGTCGAACCAGAACATGCCTGCAAACCCAGAGCGTACATGAAACGGGATCGAACCCATCTGCCAAGTGGGTCACTAATTTGGGGATTCATCAACGAAAACAAAAGTCCTCAATAAGGTGAAGCCATGAAGAAAAGGTGATTTGACAGAGAGAGTCAGATCAGACATGATGTTTTACTGTACCCTATGGATCCAAACACTGTCTGAGAAAGTACTTAAGCCTCCAAATTATAGTAAATTATACCACAAACACTTCCTAAGAAGGTATGACTGGATCCATAGGGTTACATGATGCGACAAGGAATTCAGATCCGTTTCTATCGCGTTTAGAGGAGATCCTGTTGGTTCCTGTGTTGAAAGGCTCCTGGGGAGATGCCAGGTGCTCACAAAAACATTGATCTTATTTCATGTTTATATAGCTAAATCATGCTAAATCCCTATGCTTTCTATGGTAAAATTCATGGTAGAAAGATGGTCCTCATGTTGCGGGGTGGTAAAATCCCTTGTTCCTGTTGGGCGTTTGTTTCTCTGCTGTTGGGCTCATTTTCAAGTAGTGAACTCAGTGAACTGAACAACTTATTTTTTTGGTTCAATCCATGTTGCCTTCATGGGATCCCCACGTATTCATGGGATCCAGGTCTCTATTTTTCTATAGGGAAATCAATGGGGAAATCCCATCGAATTTGCCAGCCCAAAGCCTCAGAACGTTGTCGTTTTTACCCGCGTCTCTGAGGTAATCTTGCTGCAGGCTGATGGAAAACCTCGAGGTGCGATCCCAGCGCTGGCTGTCGCTGGCCATTCAGGTCAATGAATGATGACATCCAGAAACATGGCAAGCTGCAAAGAGAACTCCAGGAGCTATAGATATAGCTATAGTAATTTCAATGGTAAAACCAGTGAACTAAATGAGGAATTGTATGGAATTGTCCATTGCCATCTTTGATTATCAGAAGGTACATGACTCCATAAACATCCTGGCAAAAGAAATCAAGCAACAAGTTCCAAGATGGAAACGACATGTATTTGTCAAAGATGGCCTGTGTACTGCATGATGACACATGGTTTTGCTACATCCTCCCTTTGATTTCCGGCCCAAAAGGCCCACCTGCTTGTGGGCGAAATAGTTGAACTGCTCATGATGCAGATGGAGATGAGGCAACATCTCGAGGAAATCAGCTTCAATCAGAAGATTCAGATTAGAGAATCTGATTAAAGCGCTGTTTTAAAGCGCTGCATATCCACCTGACATCAATCCTTGGATTTTTCTCCAAGGCGCGTTGCTCCATTGAAAAACCCGAAGGAATTTCGTCGATTCGAAGCTGGGCAGTTTTGACCAACGAAGGGTGATGTGACCCTGAAAAGTATGACCAGCCACAGCTCAAGGCGCATTTTAATGCATTTTATCATAGTGCAACCATTTTCAGAATACTTCAGGTACCAGATGTACCAGTGTATTTGTAAGTTTTTATAGGCTTTTAAAAGCTTTTTGAGGATATACATATATGTTCGTAAAATGTTTCAGAGCATCTTCACAAAGGGGCTTCTTCACCGTGCGCCATGGATGAGCATGACCCGCCCCCTAAGAGGTGCACCTGGCACAACGGAGAATCGTCCAACGAAATGGAGGATGAATGAGGTTTACCATGGTTTTACCATGGTTTTTATATGGTTTTACTATGGTTTTATATGGTTTTTATATGGTTTTATATGGTTTTACCATGGTTTAATATGGTTTAATATGGTTTTGTAGGGATGATCATGGGATAATGATGGGATAATGCTGGGATATTGATGGGATATACCTTCTTGTAATTGAACAGTTCGCTATTGAAGCCATGGCCCAGTCGAAATAGTTGATCCCATGAATAGCATGGTGATTTTCCCATCATTTTTATGTAAACGTTTACCAGAGGTTTAGAGCTGGGAAAATCATACGAATGGAACGAGCTGGGATGCTTTTCCACGCGATGGATTGATTACCAGAGGGGTAAACGCCATGGTCTTTGGTCCATGGAAACACATGGTACACGTTTTGATGTAGCTGGTGATGTTGGTTGATGTTTGGATCTTTTTTGGAACTAGAACTATTATGTGTTCAAAAATGTCTGCCATTTTTGATCTGCAACAGTTCTGTACCTTAATCCTTAAGCATCATTTTTTTAGCATTGTCAAAGACTGGTTAGGAACGGGTTTTACACTCCATTCCAATGGTGCCAGGGACCATGGTGAACATCCTAATAGCATCAGCTAGGTAGTTAATGGATGTATAAATGGATACTATTTGTTTCACAATGTTTCACATATATATATATGATATAATGTACATATACAGATACAATTATATACATATACATAACTATACATACATATAAGGTATATTGTGGTATCATAGAATTTTGAGTCACATCCCATGGCAGGCGACGTCTACGTCCCATCGAGGCCCCCCACTCGTTGGGTCTAGCGAGGGTCTTGGGTCACCTTCCGGAAGCAATTTCTATGGCTACTTGTGTGTATATATATATATATATCCCATAGATTCCATGTATGCCATATATGGCAACATTTACCATTAATATACCCCCAATGTTAGCATATATACCATACATGGATCCTATGGGTATATATATATATATACTGATTGGTGGTTTGGAACATGTTTTTTCCATATATTGGGAATTTCATCATCCCAACTGACGAACTCCATCATTTTTCAGAGGGGCAGGTCAACCACCACCCAGTTTAAGTAACATTTTTCAACAGACAACCATTTTCTTTACATATTTCAATGGATTGGTTTAAGGGAAAATCTTAGCCGGAAACCATCGATTTTCCCAGCTAAAATATGGGTTTTTCCGGTTAAAATTTTCCCGTGAAAACCAATCCATTGAAACATTAATGTAATGTATGTATTACCCTTTAAGGTAAACTAACATAACTATGGAGAAACACCATTTTCTTTACATGGGTATGGGTCAAAATTAGGTACCCCAAAATTATGGATGGTTAATACTAAACTAGACATTCACATCTGTGGTCCCACATCAGTCTTCCATTTTGACCCACATCCACATGAAAATAGGGTATATTCCCAATTATAGCCATTTAATAGGGATAATGATCAGCAAAACCATTGGGTACAATGGGGTTTACACAACATTTTCAGACACACCCATTTTCTTTACATACCCAGAGGATCCATGTATGGAATATTTACCTACATTGACCCCTAAAAATGTAGGTAAATATTCCATACATGGATCCTTAGGGATATTTGACATGAGCAGATCTCGTGAAAGACCAAAGTTGCCCCAACGATTCCGTCAGAACTTGGACTGGAGCCTCTTTGAGGCAAAACGTTGGGGGGGGCTGACCAACGTGGGCACGAGGTGATTAAACATGACTTACCCGGCCTGGTAATGGAGGTTTAATGGATTTACTATGGTTTTATATGGTTTTATATGGTTTTATATATGGTTTTACTATGGTTTTATATTGTTTTATATGGTTTTAGAATGGTTTAATATGGTTTAATATGGTTTTGTAGGGATGATCATGGGATAATGATGGGATAATGCTGGGATATTGATGGATATACCTTCTTGTAATTGAACAGTTCGCTATTGAAGCCATGGCCCGGTCGAAATAGTTGATTTACCCATGAATAGCATGGTGATTTTCCATAGTTACGTTAGTTTACCAGAGGGTACTGTGGATGGTTGTGAAATCCTGCACCAGTTGATAGGTAAACATCCGATGTCCAACATATTTTTCCCAAACTGCAAGCTGCTGCAAGCTGGACAAGACCCCCATTAGTTAGTGGTACATGTTGATACATGTCGTTTTTCAATTCTGGGGCTCTGCCTGGCCAATCTTGGCATTGGTCGGTGAATTCATCTCAATTTTCACAGCGAAGACCGGAGTCTTCTAGTGTTTTGCTTGGGCGGACATCTTCCAGTAATTGTAGTGTAAGAGCCGAATGAATGCCAATGACCCATATACTGTTGGGTAGATGCTATATCCCATGTAGATCCAATATGATCCAATTAGAACATGCTAGATGTTATAAGTACAGTATGTGTGCGTGCTTTCTTGGGGATATCCCATTTACAATATGAACTTTCACGAGATCCACCCATTTGGCCGAGATTACTCCCAGCCAGGGCATGGAAGCGATCCTCAAGGCGAGATGAACAAAGATTTTTCCAGCCTCTTCGGTCATTCTGGGGTCACAGAAATATATAGTATGATTATGTATGATTGATAGTTGATAACCCCAGGATATAATATAAATGATAGTTGAGTTGTTATTACATTTAAAATTTAATATTTGTTTGTATGATAACACCGTTTCGTGAGAGTTGATCATGTACATTAAGCCATGACCATTCCTACGAATAGTTGATCTCATTATGTGCAGTTCACATCCCGGAGGGTCAGAAGGGCGAACGCGTCATGAAATGATCCCACACCACACACAGAAGAGAGCTATATATGTTACAATGTGATCATGTTCCATTGTGGTTTGCGTATGGGCACATTTTGCAGTTCATTCATTTTATATAGTTCAATTACTGAAGCTGATATAAGACAGTCAGTGAGTAGGCAACTGCATGCATCATTTTTGAACATTACCTGAGCACGTTACAATAAGTTTCATTCTTGAGAAGGTTGAATGAATATGATACCAACTGAAGATATCAATAGCATCTCTTCATCAGACATATCAGACATGCGTGTATGCCCCTGAACACCTGACAGGGTGAGCAAGCATTTGCGGATGCACCGAAGGAGACCGTGGATTCGCAGGGTCGTTTATGCATACAGCCCTGGTGGTACGACGCATGGTCAGGCGGATCTTTTCTTTCAATCTCCAATGTCTATCCATGATGATACCTTATCTTGATTTAAAACATGTGAAACCAATATTGAAAACATGTCAGGCACAAATGTTTTCCGGGATTTATATGGTTCCAATTGTCTGTCTTTGCTTGGTCCAGGAAAATGGCCATGATGCTTCTGCACCAGCTGCCGAAGAGCCAAAGTTGCAGGCAGATTTGCAGATTTGCGGGCAGCAGCTACAATACAACTGCAGACAAAACAGATTTACCTCATTATGTTATATATTATAATATGATATAATATAATATAATATAATATAATATACACACATACAGTAATTACTTGTAATATGTATGTACATAATATATCGTTGATATTTGTAATCATCTTCCACAGGTCAGGTGTGTCATTGACAGTCTCTCTCTCTCTCTCTCTCTTGCATTCCGGGTGGAATGACCTGCGAGCATGAAACAAAACCTTCGCAGGGCCTTGGCAATAATTGGATTATAACTCCAATATCTAGGGTTTATGGATATTTATGGTAGATATATCTATACTTACATATACTTACCATACAGTTTATAAACCTACAAACATCACTGGCAGGGCAATAATCGGATAACCGGCAGTTTGAGATAGTGATTTGTAATGCCGAGATCCCCTTGGAAAAGGATGATCACGACAGTCGCTATGCATCGCTACACATGGCTGGCTGGGTGAAATTTCAAAACCCAGGGAACCTGAGGTTATTGGTGATTTTCAGTCGTCAACCATCCAGTTTTTCTATGACTTTAAGGTATACGGTATACCCCAAAGACCTGACCCTTTCCATTGTTTCTATAGCTCTTGAAGCTGGTTTCAGTGTGGGTCCCTACCTGGTGAGCTGTGGCCTTGCCCCTTGGACCCGAGGAAAACGGCCATGACGTTTCCGCTCCAGCTGCCGAAAAGCAGCCAAAGTTGCAGGCCCAGGGCAGCGGGCGCGTCCCAGAATGGTCATAGTGATGGCAAGGTGAACATCTCCAAGTTTCCTGGCTAAATTCTGGTGATTTAGATGAAGACATTGAATTTTAAGGGTAACCACGCTTTGGCACATGTGCACCCAAGAATCTGCGCACTTAAGATACTTCCTGCATCTTCCTCTTGAAAGCTCTGGATATCTTGGATCGAGCCATGTAGGCGGAAGCGACCCTTGATGCGGCAACGGCGGAGGACAAGGTCGAATGAAAAGTGCTGTTTGATTGACAACGTGTTGTGAATGTATCGAATTCATTCCCCAAAAAGATGGATAGGATATGATAGCTGGTTGGTGGTTTGGAACATGAATTTTATTTTTCCATTTCATATATGGGATGTCATCCTTCCCTTTGACGAACTCATATTTTTCAAGATGGTTTAGTCAACCACCAACCAGGATAGATAGGATATGATAGGATTATTACTTGGAACAGTAAGTCCTAAACATGACCAAATATTCCTTTGTGGGTCCGTTGGTACCCGGACCTGATTTTTGGTCATATCCATATGATGTGTTTTTTTTGCCCAGAAAAGGTAGGGCAAATCCCAAAACCCCAAGGGGGCCTATGGGTCATCATGTGTTTGCTCATCACAATTGCAATGGATGGAACGACAAAAACATATGGATGGGATTAGAAGGCAAACTTCTAAGTGAAGTGCAACAGAAATCAAGGCCGACAGTATGATCAGAGAACGTTGGTTCGACCTGATGGTTAGACCTGATGGTTAGACCTGATGGTTAGACCCGATGGTTAGACCTGATGGTTAGGCCCGATGGTTAGACCCGATGGTTAGACCTGATGGTTAGACCCGATGAAGGCGTATACCGCAGATGCCAAGCTCATTATCCTCTTGGTACTGTCTCATGTTGCGCCTCAGAATGTCTCAACACCATTCAGGAGGTTGTCACAACGAACACCAACAAAGTGATCGCCGCCATTCCGTCAGCTGCCAAATCGCGGCCACGGGCAAAGCGGAAAGCAAAGCAGGACAGTCTTCATTTGTGAAGGGCGGAGGATGTTTAACACTAGCTTTTGGAGTTGAACTTCAAAATCTTCAAACAAAAACATTCATTGCACATCATCCGGATGAGCATTCCCATGTGTAGCCCTATACCATGTTCCCTCAGTCACAATTCCAGTATGTCCATAATCATCGTAATCCCAGTAATAGCAGCAACCCAAGGGATTCAACATAAAGAACCGAAGCCTGTTCTACCGAGTTACCTGGAATCATGTTTTTTTAATTGTTAGGCAAATTATCCCCAAATGACCGAACTATTCAGGTGAGCGAAATATTTAATATATTTCTTATTATTTACCCAGATATATGTGTATAGACTTTTCATATCTGAACAAACCCTTGCAAGGCCTTGTCAACGAAACCTTATTTGCAAGTTTGAGTTAGCGATTGGGAAATGCCAAGGTCCCCTCTGAAGAGAACATTTGATCACTATTGGCTATGCGTTGGTAAGTGCATGCACATATGGGCAATGTGGGCACATATCTGCACACATGGCTTTGGGTGAAATTTTAAGACCCTTTTTTTCGTGGCTGAGGAGGAATCAGCAGTTGCAGATGTACCAACCGTGGATTTGTCTGAGAATGGCCATGACGTTTCCGCTCCAGCTGCCGAAAAGCAGCCAAAGTTGCAGGCCCAGGGCAGCGGGCACGTCCCAGAATGGTCATAGTGATGGCAAGGTGAACATCTCCAAGTTTCCTGGCTAAATTCTGGTGGTTTAGATGAAGACATTGAATTTTAAGGGTAACCACGCTTTGACACATGTGCACCTAAGAATCTGCGCACTTAAGATACTTCCTGCATCTTCCTCTTGAAAGCTCTGGATATCTTGGATCGAGCCATGTAGGCGGAAGCGATCCTTGATGCGGCAACGGCGGAGGACAAGGTCGAATCAAAAGCGCTGTCTGACTGACAACATGTTGTGAATGTATCGAATTCATTCCCCAAAAAGATGGATAGGACATGATAGCTGGTTGGTGGTTTGGAACATGAATTTTATTTTTCCATTTCATATATGGGATGTCATCCTTCCCTTTGACGAACTCATATTTTTCAAGATGGTTTAGTCAACCACCAACCAGGATAGATAGGATATGATAGGATGATTACTTGGAACAATAAGTCCTAAACATGACCAAACATTCCTTTGTGGGTCCGTTGGTACCCGGACCTGATTTTTGGTCATATCCATATGATGTGTTTTTTTGTCCAGAAAAGGTAGGGCAATCCCAAAACCCCAAGGGGGCCTATGGGTCATCATGTGTTTGCTCATCACAATTGCAATGGATGGAACGACAAAAACATATGGATGGGATTAGAAGGCAAACTTCTAAGTGAAGTGCAACAGAAATCAAGGCCGACAGTATGATCAGAGAACGTTGGTTGGACCTGATGGTTAGACCTGATGGTTAGACCCGATGGTTAGACCTGATGGTTAGGCCCGATGGTTAGACCCGATGGTTAGACCTGATGGTTAGACCCGATGAAGGCGTATACCGCAGATGCCAAGCTCATTATCCTCTTGGTACTGTCTCATGTTGCGTCTCAGCATGTCTCAACACCATTCAGGAGGTTGTCACAACGAACACCAACAAAGTGATTGCCGCCATTCCGTCAGCTGCCAAATCGCGGCCACGGGCAAAGCGGAAAGCAAAGCAGGACAGTCTTCATTTGTGAAAGGCGGAGGATGTTTAACACTAGCTTTTGGAGTTGAACTTCAAAATCTTCAAACAAAAACATTCATTGCACATCATCCGGATGAGCATTCCCATGTGTAGCCCTATACCATGTTCCCTCAGTCACAATTCCAGTATGTCCATAATCATCGTAATCCCAGTAATAGCAGCAACCCAAGGGATTCAACATAAAGAACCGAAGCCTGTTCTACCGAGTTACCTGGAATCTTGTTTTTTTTAATTGTTAGGCAAATTATCCCCAAATGACCAAACTATTCAGGTGAGCGAAATATTTAATATATTTCTTATTATTTACCCAGATATATGTGTATTATAGACTTTTCATATCTGAACAAACCCTTGCAAGGCCTTGTCAACGAAACCTTATTTGCAAGTTTGAGTTAGCGATTGGGAAATGCCAAGGTCCCCTCTGAAGAGAACATTTGATCACTATTGGCTATGCGTTGGTAAGTGCATGCACATATGGGCAATGTGGGCACATATCTGCACACATGGCTTTGGGTGAAATTTTAAGACCCTTTTTTTCGTGGCTGAGGAGGAATCAGCAGTTGCAGATGTACCAACCGTGGATTTGTCTGAGAATGGCCATGACGTTTCCGCTCCAGCTGCCGAAAAGCAGCCAAAGTTGCAGGCCCAGGGCAGCGGGCACGTCCCAGAATGGTCATAGTGATGGCAAGGTGAACATCTCCAAGTTTCCTGGCTAAATTCTGGTGGTTTAGATGAAGACATTGAATTTTAAGGGTAACCACGCTTTGACACATGTGCACCTAAGAATCTGCGCACTTAAGATACTTCCTGCATCTTCCTCTTGAAAGCTCTGGATATCTTGGATCGAGCCATGTAGGCGGAAGCGGATCCCTGATGCGGCAACGGCTGTAGAGACAAGTCGAATCAAAGCAGCTGTTCTGACTGACAACATGTTGTGAATGTATCGAAATTCATGTCGCCCAATTACTTTACTTCGTGTGATCCCCACCATGACATTTATACATTTTCTTACTGGCAAATGGACTGGAGCCTCTTTGAGGCAAAACGTTGGGGGGGGCTGACCAACGTGGGCACGAGGTGATTAAACATGACTTACCCGGCCTGGTAATGGAGGTTTAATGGATTTACTATGGTTTTATATGGTTTTATATGGTTTTATATATGGTTTTACTATGGTTTTATATTGTTTTATATGGTTTTAGAATGGTTTAATATGGTTTAATATGGTTTTGTAGGGATGATCATGGGATAATGATGGGATAATGCTGGGATATTGATGGATATACCTTCTTGTAATTGAACAGTTCGCTATTGAAGCCATGGCCCGGTCGAAATAGTTGATTTACCCATGAATAGCATGGTGATTTTCCATAGTTACGTTAGTTTACCAGAGGGTACTGCATTGGTTGTGCATCCTGCTGGCATGATAGGTAAATTCCGATGGCAACATTTTTTCCCAAACTGCAAGCTGCTGCAAGCATTCAAGACCCCCATTATTAGTGGTCATCTGCACATGTCTTTTTAATTCTGGGCTCTGCCTGCCAATCTTGGCATTTTCGGTGAACATTCTTGTTTTGAGATGGGCGGTCGTGTAGTTGAGGTCCGGCAGGGAACACTGGGCGGGGATATCGCCATTTACAATATGAACTTTCACGAGATCCACCCATTTGGCCGAGATTACTCCCAGCCAGGGCATGGAAGCGATCCTCAAGGCGAGATGAACAAAGATTTTTCCAGCCTCTTCGGTCATTCTGGGGTCACAGAAATATATAGTATGATTATGTATGATTGATAGTTGATAACCCCAGGATATAATATAAATGATAGTTGAGTTGTTATTACATTTAAAATTTAATATTTGTTTGTATGATAACACCGTTTCGTGAGAGTTGATCATGTACATTAAGCCATGACCATTCCTACGAATAGTTGATCTCATTATGTGCAGTTCACATCCCGGAGGGTCAGAAGGGCGAACGCGTCATGAAATGATCCCACACCACACACAGAAGAGAGCTATATATGTTACAATGTGATCATGTTCCATTGTGGTTTGCGTATGGGCACATTTTGCAGTTCATTCATTTTATATAGTTCAATTACTGAAGCTGATATAAGACAGTCAGTGAGTAGGCAACTGCATGCATCATTTTTGAACATTACCTGAGCACGTTACAATAAGTTTCATTCTTGAGAAGGTTGAATGAATATGATACCAACTGAAGATATCAATAGCATCTCTTCATCAGACATATCAGACATGCGTGTATGCCCCTGAACACCTGACAGGGTGAGCAAGCATTTGCGGATGCACCGAAGGAGACCGTGGATTCGCAGGGTCGTTTATGCATACAGCCCTGGTGGTACGACGCATGGTCAGGCGGATCTTTTCTTTCAATCTCCAATGTCTATCCATGATGATACCTTATCTTGATTTAAAACATGTGAAACCAATATTGAAAACATGTCAGGCACAAATGTTTTCCGGGATTTATATGGTTCCAATTGTCTGTCTTTGCTTGGTCCAGGAAAATGGCCATGATGCTTCTGCACCAGCTGCCGAAGAGCCAAAGTTGCAGGCAGATTTGCAGATTTGCGGGCAGCAGCTACAATACAACTGCAGACAAAACAGATTTACCTCATTATGTTATATATTATAATATGATATAATATAATATAATATAATATAATATACACACATACAGTAATTACTTGTAATATGTATGTACATAATATATCGTTGATATTTGTAATCATCTTCCACAGGTCAGGTGTGTCATTGACAGTCTCTCTCTCTCTCTCTCTCTTGCATTCCGGGTGGAATGACCTGCGAGCATGAAACAAAACCTTCGCAGGGCCTTGGCAATAATTGGATTATAACTCCAATATCTAGGGTTTATGGATATTTATGGTAGATATATCTATACTTACATATACTTACCATACAGTTTATAAACCTACAAACATCACTGGCAGGGCAATAATCGGATAACCGGCAGTTTGAGATAGTGATTTGTAATGCCGAGATCCCCTTGGAAAAGGATGATCACGACAGTCGCTATGCATCGCTACACATGGCTGGCTGGGTGAAATTTCAAAACCCAGGGAACCTGAGGTTATTGGTGATTTTCAGTCGTCAACCATCCAGTTTTTCTATGACTTTAAGGTATACGGTATACCCCAAAGACCTGACCCTTTCCATTGTTTCTATAGCTCTTGAAGCTGGTTTCAGTGTGGGTCCCTACCTGGTGAGCTGTGGCCTTGCCCCTTGGACCCGAGGAAAACGGCCATGACGTTTCCGCTCCAGCTGCCGAAAAGCAGCCAAAGTTGCAGGCCCAGGGCAGCGGGCACGTCCCAGAATGGTCATAGTGATGGCAAGGTGAACATCTCCAAGTTTCCTGGCTAAATTCTGGTGGTTTAGATGAAGACATTGAATTTTAAGGGTAACCACGCTTTGACACATGTGCACCTAAGAATCTGCGCACTTAAGATACTTCCTGCATCTTCCTCTTGAAAGCTCTGGATATCTTGGATCGAGCCATGTAGGCGGAAGCGATCCTTGATGCGGCAACGGCGGAGGACAAGGTCGAATCAAAAGCGCTGTCTGACTGACAACATGTTGTGAATGTATCGAATTCATTCCCCAAAAAGATGGATAGGATATGATAGCTGGTTGGTGGTTTGGAACATTAATTTTATATGGGATGTCATCCTTCCCTTTGACGAGCTCATATTTTTCAAGATGGTTTAGTCAACCACCAGGATAGATAGGATATGATAGGATGATTACTTGGAACAGTAAGTCCTAAACATGACCAAACATTCCTTTGTGGGTCCGTTGGTACCCGGACCTGATTTTTCGTCATATCCATATGATGTGTTTTTTTGTCCAGAAAAGGTAGGGTAATCGCAAACCCCAAGGGGGCCTATGGGTCATCATGTGTTTGCTCATCACAATTGCAATGGATGGAACGACAAAAACATATGGATGGGATTAGAAGGCGAACTTCTAAGTGAAGTGCAACAGAAACCAAGGCCGACAGTATGATCAGAGAACGTTGGTTGGACCTGATGGTTAGACCTGATGGTTAGACCCGATGGTTAGACCCGATGGTTAGACCCGATGGTTAGACCTGATGGTTAGACCTGATGGTTAGACCTGGTGGTTAGACCCGATGGTTAGACCCGATGGTTAGACCTGATGGTTAGACCTGATGGTTAGTCCCGATGAAGGCGTATACCGGAGATGCCAAGCTCATTATCCTCTTGGTACTGTCTCATGTTGCGTCTCAGCATGTCTCAACACCATTCAGGAGGTTGTCACAACGAACACCAACAAAGTGATTGCCGCCATTCCGTCAGCTGCCAAATCGCGGCCACGGGCAAAGCGGAAAGCGAAGCAGGACAGTCTTCATTTGTGAAAGGCGGAGGATGTTTAACACTAGCTTTTGGAGTTGAACTTCAAAATCTTCAAACAAAAACATTCATTGCACATCATCCGGATGAGCATTCCCATGTGTAGCCCTATACCATGTTCCCTCAGTCACAATTCCAGTATGTCCATAATCATCGTAATCCCAGTAATAGCAGCAACCCAAGGGATTCAACATAAAGAACCGAAGCCTGTTCTACCGAGTTACCTGGAATCATGTTTTTTTAATTGTTAGGCAAATTATCCCCAAATGACCGAACTATTCAGGTGAGCGAAATATTTAATATATTTCTTATTATTTACCCAGATATATGTGTATAGACTTTTCATATCTGAACAAACCCTTGCAAGGCCTTGTCAACGAAACCTTATTTGCAAGTTTGAGTTAGCGATTGGGAAATGCCAAGGTCCCCTCTGAAGAGAACATTTGATCACTATTGGCTATGCGTTGGTAAGTGCATGCACATATGGGCAATGTGGGCACATATCTGCACACATGGCTTTGGGTGAAATTTTAAGACCCTTTTTTTCGTGGCTGAGGAGGAATCAGCAGTTGCAGATGTACCAACCGTGGATTTGTCTGAGAATGGCCATGACGTTTCCGCTCCAGCTGCCGAAAAGCAGCCAAAGTTGCAGGCCCAGGGCAGCGGGCACGTCCCAGAATGGTCATAGTGATGGCAAGGTGAACATCTCCAAGTTTCCTGGCTAAATTCTGGTGGTTTAGATGAAGACATTGAATTTTAAGGGTAACCACGCTTTGACACATGTGCACCTAAGAATCTGCGCACTTAAGATACTTCCTGCATCTTCCTCTTGAAAGCTCTGGATATCTTGGATCGAGCCATGTAGGCGGAAGCGATCCTTGATGCGGCAACGGCGGAGGACAAGGTCGAATCAAAAGCGCTGTCTGACTGACAACATGTTGTGAATGTATCGAATTCATTCCCCAAAAAGATGGATAGGATATGATAGCTGGTTGGTGGTTTGGAACATTAATTTTATATGGGATGTCATCCTTCCCTTTGACGAGCTCATATTTTTCAAGATGGTTTAGTCAACCACCAGGATAGATAGGATATGATAGGATGATTACTTGGAACAGTAAGTCCTAAACATGACCAAACATTCCTTTGTGGGTCCGTTGGTACCCGGACCTGATTTTTCGTCATATCCATATGATGTGTTTTTTTTGTCCAGAAAAGGTAGGGTAATCGCAAACCCCAAGGGGGCCTATGGGTCATCATGTGTTTGCTCATCACAATTGCAATGGATGGAACGACAAAAACATATGGATGGGATTAGAAGGCGAACTTCTAAGTGAAGTGCAACAGAAACCAAGGCCGACAGTATGATCAGAGAACGTTGGTTGGACCTGATGGTTAGACCTGATGGTTAGACCCGATGGTTAGACCCGATGGTTAGACCCGATGGTTAGACCTGATGGTTAGACCTGATGGTTAGACCTGGTGGTTAGACCCGATGGTTAGACCCGATGGTTAGACCTGATGGTTAGACCTGATGGTTAGTCCCGATGAAGGCGTATACCGGAGATGCCAAGCTCATTATCCTCTTGGTACTGTCTCATGTTGCGTCTCAGCATGTCTCAACACCATTCAGGAGGTTGTCACAACGAACACCAACAAAGTGATTGCCGCCATTCCGTCAGCTGCCAAATCGCGGCCACGGGCAAAGCGGAAAGCGAAGCAGGACAGTCTTCATTTGTGAAAGGCGGAGGATGTTTAACACTAGCTTTTGGAGTTGATCTTCAAAATCTTCAAACAAAAACATTCATTGCACATCATCCGGATGAGCATTCCCATGTGTAGCCCTATACCATGTTCCCTCAGTCACAATTCCAGTATGTCCATAATCATCGTAATCCCAGTAATAGCAGCAACCCAAGGGATTCAACATAAAGAACCGAAGCCTGTTCTACCGAGTTACCTGGAATCATGTTTTTTTAACTGTTAGGCAAATTATCCCCAAATGACCGAACTATTCAGGTGAGCGAAATATTTAATATATTTCTTATTATTTACCCAGATATATGTGTATAGACTTTTCATATCTGAACAAACCCTTGCAAGGCCTTGTCAACGAAACCTTATTTGCAAGTTTGAGTTAGCGATTGGGAAATGCCAAGGTCCCCTCTGAAGAGAAAATTTGATCACTATTGGCTATGCGTTGGTAAGTGCATGCACATATGGGCAATGTGGGCACATATCTGCACACATGGCTTTGGGTGAAATTTTAAGACCCTTTTTTTCGTGGCTGAGGAGGAATCAGCAGTTGCAGATGTACCAACCGTGGATTTGTCTGAAAATGGCCATGACGTTTCCGCTCCAGCCGAAAAGAAGGCCTACGGACGGTGAACAGCAATAGTTCTTCGACAGCTGGGGGTTCCGTTGTGATGGTGACATTGATGGCTTCAAACTGGTGAAAAGATTTGTGACGGAGTTAAGACTGGTGAGACTGATGGGGTTGGAATATGTTGGAATGGTGACACTGATGAGGTTTTCCAGATGAACATCTCCAAGTTTCCTGGCCAATTTTTTGTGGTTTAGTCGTGAGTTTCATTTTGAGGGAAGTTGTTTGTTTTTTTCCGAGATTCCGAGATGCTATTTCAGAGTAACCACGCCAAATGGCACATGTGCACCTAAGATGCTGTGCACTTAAGATATTATCTCCTGCATCTCTTGAAAGCTCTGGATATCTTTGGATCGAGCCATGTAGGCGGAAGCGACCCTTGATGCGGCAACGCCGGAGGACAAGGTCGAATGAAAAACGCTGTTTGATTGACATATGATGCGAATGGATGGAAATGGTTCAAAAACCAGATCCCCAGATCAACTCAAAACACATGATTTTGTTAAAGCAGTGCATCCTGAACTGTCCTAAACATTAGCCAAGTGCATTATGGCAATTGAGTCCTTTGGTAGCCCATTTTTTAGCCCCTTATTTGAGTTTGTCCAAGAATTCAGGTACCCCACTTTCCAATGATTTCTCGTTTTGTTTGTATTAAGATAGCAATTATTTGGTATAACTATGTATACCTCATATTCCATTTCTAGGCAGAACCAACGGGAACGAAAATAGGATGGGATTGGACGGCACTCACTTAGTGAATCAGAACATGTCCCACGCTTTTCATCAGATCGACCTCATGACTACATAAACAGATAGATAATAATATATACTGTATTCATATATATATATATATTAGCTTTTTTTAAAGCCTCGTAAACAATGCTTTTAAAGCTCCAAGAGACGCGGTGAACGTAGGGGGTACGAGTGGCTAACGGACGTGGTGACGAACGTAAGGCGAACGAGTGGACGGACGAGTGCACGTGTGAGCGAACGAGTGAACGGACGTGTGCGTACAAGTGGACGGACGTGTGCGCGTACGAGCGTGCGTTTGCACGTTCACTGGCCGCGTGCGCGCGCACGTACGAAAATAAGGTCGACTGGAGTCGACCTTATTTCTGCACGTGCAAAGCGCTACAATACTAAATCAATACTAAAGAGGCAGGGTCGTGCAAAAATAAGGTCGACTCAAGTCGACCTTATTTTCGTACGTGCGCGCGCGCGTGGCGAGTGACCGTGCAAACGCACGGACGTACGCTCACACGTTCGCTCGCACGTACGCTCACTCGTACATACATACGTTCGCACGTACGTTCACTCGCACGCATGTCGTTCACACACACGTTCATACCCCCGTTCATGTCACTCGTCACTACACGTACGCTAGATAACAAAAATATTTTTACGAGACTTTTAAAAAAGCTAATATATATATATATATATATACACGTATATGTATGTATTTGAATATATATTTATATATCATTATCATATATATATATATGTAATGTGTATTATATACGTGTATTTGCATACGTGTATATAATATAATGTTGTCTGACCAATAGTGATATCTTGTCAATAGTAGAAACATTTTTCCGCGGCTCCAATTTTTCTCCAATACTAAAAGTCAAATAGCTCTATTTACTTTTAGTATTGCCAAAAGAGTCATGTTCAGACCTTGTCCAGAGGGCATGGCCAATAGTGGACCCAACATGGCAATAGTGGAAACTGTTTTCCCAACTCCAATTTTTTCTCCAATACTAAAAGTCAATTAGCTCCATTTACTTTTAGTATTGCCAAAAGAGTCAAGTAAAGCAAATCCTTTTCAAAGCAGCCTTCACTTTTGATTAGCAAAAGCTTAGATTCCAGAAATCTGATCCAATTTCCAAACAGCTGATTTCCTTATAAAACCCTTATTAAAAAAAGCAAGAAAACAGGTCCACAAAGGGTACCCCCTTTGCAAGCCCCAGAATAGCAATAACAAACCTGCACCAGGCATGGCAATAGTGGAAACTTTTTTTCCGCAACTCCAATTTTGTTGTCCTCCTTCTCCTTCTCCTTCTTCTCCTTCTTCTCCTCCTCCTCGTCCTCCTCCTTCGCCTCCACCACCTCTGCCCCCACTTCCATGTCCACTTCCGCCTTGCCAACTCTTCGCCAATCTCTCAGAAACCCAACCAAATCCATTCAGAATCTATCAGAAACCCAACAAAACCATGGAGAATCTATCAGATACATATCATGATCCCAGCTATAGATTCCCAAAAATTATTATAGGAAGGTTGACCCCCCCTAAAAATTTAAAACAAAAAATAGGGGGGGGTAATTACTATTAGGCAGCCAACATTACTGTATATCCCAAACTATCTTGCCTTTCGGTACTATATTGCATAGGCTCATCTTGCCTCTCAACACCGGTGGAGGTTGTCACAACGAACACCAACAAAGTCATTGCCGCCATTGCGTCAGCGGCTAAATTGCGGCCACGGGCAAAGCGGAAAGCGAAGCAGGACCGACCTCATAGTTGCGATCGATTGCGTGCGGTGCGAAGTGCTACCCTCAATTGTAGCCCTATAGTTACAACCTCAGTCACACTCCTATTCCCATAATCCCAGTGATAGCAGCAGATAAAACCAAACTTGCAAGTAACATGCTTGTATATATTGTATTATATGTTACTGCAATTCAATTGGCTGTAGGAGGAGGGTGTCATTGATAGTGTCAGAGCATGAATGGACATCATATGTTTCTCTACGGCTGACAGAACAGTGACTTGAAAGGACTTCAATTCAAGCTAATTACCCTTTGGTTAGTTAACATGGCTAAGGATTTTGGCTCCGTTATAGATGATACAAATATATACGAATCATGATTTACCTATTCAAAATGGTGACATTCCATGTATGATCAGGCCAAGGAACCAATGCCAAGAACGATTTTTTTCTGTTGTTGAGTGATGTTGAAAGTTTACATTGTAACCCCACAAAGATAGAACTCCTATGTTGTAAAATACTGGTTTATTTTGTTGGTTCTACTATATTCACATATATGTACCGTTTGAATTGTTTATATTTTATTATTGTATATTAGTGGAATTATCATCTATTATCATCTCATGATTATTGCTATCATGTTTATTGGTCTACCATCATCCCCTTATCAGACTCGACTTTCAGAGAAATTGGCAAATTCTGGGTGAGGAAGATGAAGCTCCACTTGTCACAGATGCGGCTGAGCCATTTCCAGCAAAGCCTGCTGCCAATGGAGTGACGAATGGTGCACCAGAGCATTTGAAGGACTGGCTGCATTGGGTGGTAGAGGTAGATTGTCATACTTATAAGTTTTTATTTATATAACATTTATAGATAAACATATAATATATCAATACATATTCGTGGCTTAAAATATGCTTCTATACATATTCATGGGATAATTTAATTGGGATTGTCCCAACAAATCCCATTTTTGCCACATTGTTTGGCATTGCCTGTCGTGACTTTAGAGTCTTGTTGGATGGGATAAGAAGTGGCTCAACTTTGGAAAGTTTGCTGACAACTTAGACTCTTGGAGTCTGAAAAAGATTGCAAAGAATAAACGCCAATGTTGTGTAGTTTTTTTGAGTACCATGAAAAATATCATATCCCCAAAAAAAAACGTGGGCCTCCCCTACAATAAATTGGTGTATATAAACCCCATGAATACAATACTTATAAGATGTTATAAGATGTTTTATTTATACAATGTGAGGCCCCCAAGATAGCTAAGTTGGTTTATAACTCCAATATAGTTTATGGTACTTATGGCTGTGGTTCCTGTGGCTTTTGTTAACCAACTAACATCACGGGGGGGCCTCACATTGTAAGTGTCCTAAAGCTCATAGTTCTTGGAGCTATGTTCACCAACAAATAGCGCTTGGCCCGCTTGGCACGTCAGGAGCCCATCCTCGAGAGTGCCTTGATGGTGAATCTGGAGGCGAAGATGTTTTTTTTCGAAAACCGATTTCCCTTATCCATCCTTATCCCATGACGGATCCATGGTGCTGGTATACATGCTAACATCAATGGGGTATATTAATGGATATTAATGGTAAATGTTACCATATATGGCAGCACCATGGATCCTATGGATTATCCATCCTTATCCCTATGTGCTGATCGATGGCCCTGGTAGCCACTGCTCAAATCACCGATGACTTGCACGTCAGAGGACGTGGCCGGTTGCAACTTGCAGGAGACGAAACCCGTGGAAACTGAAACTGCGGCCAAAGCGCGGCCACGTGCAAAACGAAAAGCAAAGCAGGTGCGGTGCGGGGGGAGAAAGGTGCACTATGTATCAGTGTACTGAGATATGCATGCTCAATGCATGCTCACAAGCTGAATTCAGCTGAATTCCCTTTCCAATTGTTCCACCTTTTGATTGTTACTGTTATTGTCGCGAGTCGCAGTTCGCGAACTCCCAGACAATGCGATTCTGGTGTTGAGGTGGAATCCAAAATGGTGGCAGAAGCATCTGAGAATCTACCCAAAGAGGTTGATGAAAAGAGTGCAGAAAAGCCATCAGAAGCTGAGTGTTCGAAGGACAGAGTTTTTGGCAGCGGAACTTGGTTTTCTTTATCATGCAACAAGAAGTTCTGAAGACAAAATATTACGACTCGACTTTAGTGTTGTGCAAACTATCGGGGGAGTTGTCAACAGAGAAGAGAGAGAGAGAGAGAGAGAAGGAGGTCTTAGCAGAGAGTTTACGTTATAATCAATCCGCAGAGTGCTTTTCCGAGAGGAAGAGGGGAAGAAGAAATCTGAAGCTGCCCCTAAACGGCCACGAGCAAAACGAAAAGCAAAGAAGGCCAGCTGTTTTCTGTGGTGAAATGTACCTAGAAGGTTGGACAGAGATGATTTCTTCACTCCTGAGGCAGAGGATGCCATAGTCATTGATGATGCGGAGCCTTGTTTGTCGCCTGATACCAATGGAGTGACCAATGGTGAACAGCATTCGGAGGACTGCGCCATGTGTTTCTGCTGTAGTGACTGTAGTGAGCCGTGCACTCTGCCAATAGGATTGCGCCGTATAGTGGCATTGCAACTTTGCATGGACTTTTGTGGAAGGTATGCGGATGTATGCAGAATACGTGGGTGTGTCTAGGGTACCCTCAAATTCTATGGTTCATCTTCGCTTTCTCTACTACATTGGCCATAGCTGGAATATACCCAATTTTCAGACACACTCACATGTCAATGTTGAATATATGCCTTGGATACGTGTGGGCACTAGAGGAGCAAGCAGCGTCAACGTCAACAGTGACTGATGATGCCAAAGCGGTGGCGAACACAGTGCCAGAAAACCAGGCAGGAGTCAGGAGTGTTTCCTGACCAGCATTTCCCAAACAAACATTGACGATTTGCGCTGTTGCCGGCATCAATGGAACTGCACGTATGTGTCTAAATTCATTAAAGTAACAACATGTAACAACCACATTGATTTAAGAACTTTAGAACATTAGAGTCAAAGACTTGAAGGCTTGGACTCCGGGAAGCGCGAAGCATATCCGTGATGAGAAAAACATGCAGACAGACTCCAGGTCATAGATGGTCACAGTGCAACGTGTCAACCCATGCTGTTGCAAACATGAAACCAGTGAATGTAAAGTCCAAGTATCCCACAGGTGTGCAGAAATCAAATCACATGGTATATAATGGTATCGATGTTCTAGACTTATTGTTCTGGGGTGTGTAGTTTATGTGCGGCCCCAAGGTCAGTGTCCATGTCCAGTCCTGTATCCATTGCTGGTTCATGTGTCCAGTTGGGATTGAAACCATAAAACATAGCCCTTTGTTTGGTTCGTGCATTTCCCCATTCTAGGTTTATTATACTGGTTGGTGGTTTGGAACATGAATTTTATTACTTTCCATATATTGAGAATTTCATCATCCCAACTAACTTCATATTTTTCAGAGGGGTTGAAACCACCAACCAGTAATAATCCCTAGAAAAACAACTTTATTCGAGTGATCCCCGCTCTGACAGACTATTCTGACATAGTTTCTGACATACCATCTGGAAGTATAGATGGCATATCTATTCTGGGATTCTATCTGATATTCTTTCTGGCATTCTATTTGGCATCTATGCTGACATTCTATCTGGCATTCTGGCATATATTCTGACATTCTGTCTGGCATTCTGGCATGTGTTCGGGTCCAGGCGCCATTGCATTCTGCGCTCGCGGTATGGAGTTCGGGCCCAGGCGTGCCCACTGCATCCACTCGCGAGATAGCATTCAAATCCAGGCGTGCCCAGCTGCATCCGGAGTGACTAGGAGTGAGTGGCTGGGTGGGTGAGTTGCACCTTTGTTAAAATCTAGAGACCCTCACCTGGCAGGGGAACGACTATGCTAATTCATGGATTCTTGTGGCATTTTTTTCCGCTTGAAAGGCCGCAGAGGACTTGGCCAAAGATGGCGTTGAGCCTGAAGCCAGTACACTGTCCAGTGGCACGGCAGAACCTCCACAGGACCCGGTCGGGGAATGTGAATGGACCGTGATCGTGGCTTTCCCAAGTCATGGGGGAACCCAAGTTACCCTTTGTGCTAAACTAACATAGCTAACATAGCTATGTAAAATCAGATTTTGAATAGGTAAATCAACATAATCAACTACATATGAGACATTTGGGCCATTTTCATCTATGTTCAATAGTTATGTTAAACTACCAGAGGCTATCGTCCATCTTTGAATATGGAGGACGTATCCAGTGCATGTCTTAGAACCAACCTGATTCTGGCTTCTCCATGGCCACCTGGACAAAGTGGGGAATGGGACCCTGAATTGGCCATAAACCACCCATGACTGGGAATGGTTTGATAAAAATTATCCTATAAGATGCTGATGATTGGGGGATGGTTTAATTATTGTTTTACCCACATTATAATCCATTGGGTTTCATTTTTTGGGGTTTCGCATGAGCCATAAAACTCAAATTTACTCGCTTGGTACTTATAATTAAAGCAACTTAAACATACTATGATATACAGTATATATATATGAATAGAATTAATTTTGTGGCACACACCAAAAAAGATAGCAATAGCCAAGCAACATTTACTAGATAGTGGTACCCTCCAGCGATCAAACGTGGCATTGAACATCCCCTTGAAATGGAGCTTGCAGTGGGAAAATCAATGAACATCATCTATAAATGGAGGTTTCCTAAAATGTGAATACCCCCAAATCATCCAAGTCATGAACGACCATTGAAGTATTGAAACCTATGGTGACTTGGGGTAGCCCCATTTTAGGACACCCCCAGATATAGCTGGATGATTTTCCAGCCATGTTTGGAGGGTAAACTTAAGAACCATGGTTAGAGGTCAGGCTGACAGAGGCCTGGTAACATTTCAGATTCTCCAGTTAGAAAGTAGCTAAGTTGTGCTAAGTTGATTCAGAACTAATATACAACTAGGTTGTTGATATATCATGACCTATAGTTTATGATTAGCTTCTATAGTTAATACAAGTTGATACATCTATAGCTGATGGCAATGCTATCATATGAAATTATTTGATATATATATATATATATATCCCTATGGATCCAAGTACCTTCTTAGGAAGTGTGTGGGGTATAATTTACTATGATTTGGAGGCTTTTTTGTACCTTCTCCGACAGTGTTTGGATCCATAGGAGAGATATAAATATAAATATATATATGTATACACCTTTGGTTGGGCTTCATAAATCAACAAACATAACGGTCTCTTCTCAGTCTCTTGAGATTTACACCTGTCTTCTCGTTTTTCAACAGACCCACAGCTTGGACATAGACAACTTCGCCGGTGTATCCATGTCATCTCCAATGGTAAACGAGTTGTGTGCCATGGTCATCGATGGTGATTCTCCAAAAGATACCCTGGGAATCACCATCTCATTGGATTGGTTTAAGGGAAAATCTACAGGAAACCATGGTTTTTACCATTAAATATGGGTTTTTCCTGTAAATTTTCCCTTAAACCAATCCAATGACCATCTTCACGGTGAAGGAAGCGAAGGCAGACCATGTGGCCGAAATCCTGGAGGTTGATGTGGGAAGTCCATCGACAAAATTGGGAATTCGGGACTGAAAACCACGACACATGGCCGAAAAAGGGTATGACGATCAACATTTTCATGCGTTTGGGACTGAACATGGCTGGGACTGGTAACTTTGACATATCTAACTTATCATCTAGTGCCGGATTTGATTCTTGATAAGCTGGAATTGATAAAATACAGTCAACAGGCTCAAAACCGAAGCACCGATAAGATTTGGTTAATGGTTTGAGCAATTTTTGAGATGCAATTTCTTTGCGACAAGAATCTTGGCTTTTGTTGGTTGTACAGTTCAGTACATCTATTTTTGGTACTGATACTCAAGTAAGACTTCTATAAGCAATTTGGTATATGGGTATGGGTCAATACCTATAGATACATTTTTAGTGGGATGAACATCCATTTACCAGCTATTTTGATCTATTTTGGGGTTCACTAGGTACCAGGGTTTTGACCCATAGCCATATCGATGTATATCGGTATTCTGCTTTTTGTTCATTGACTCCTGGCGTTTACCATGCAACGTGTAGGCGGATGAAGGGCCAGCAGCATCCAGTTCAGGGCCCCCGTTGGAGGTGTTGGGGGGAACAAGGATGGAGCTTATTGAGCCAACCCTCTGGTAAGCAAATATTGCTTGTTGGAATTCACCCACAATATCATCTCATATCCAACCATATCATATGTATATACATGAAAATTGAGATTATCTAACCACATTGATATCTGACCCCATCTCGTATCTAATCACATTGAGACCATTTATAGATGATAGCAGTCCCACTAATCGTTAAAAACATCTATTTCCAATTGCTATCTAGTTGGTGGTTTCAAACATTTTTATTTTCTATTTCATATATGGGATGTCCTCCTTCCCATTGACGAACTCATATGTTTCAAGATGGTTTAGTCAACCACCAACCAGCTATGTTTGATTCTCGGAGGGCAGTTTTATTGTGGGAATCTGAAGTGAGATCAAGGGATGAAGTTGATATGAATCGAAGATCGTTTTGATACATTCAACACGCAGATTAATTAATCATGGGTTTGTTTAAGGTGTTTTTTAATTTTCCTAATCGAAAATCCACCATTTTGGGGAATCTATAGTGATTTTTTTTTTGGTTGGGGACCCCTTAAGCAAATCCTAGTAATACATGCAATTCATGACCGTATTTGATGGATACAATGACTGTTCATGGGTATTAACCGGTACTAACCCCCAAAAAGGTGCATTTGTCTCAAAATGGGGGGATGTGTTTCTGAAAGAAATCATGTTTACTGCAGATAATGCAGACATGAACCATGTGATTTTGTGTTTTTCCCATCTATTTCTTTTTCAGTCAAACACAAACAGATAGATAGAACATAGTATCCAAGACAATGTGTTGCAATGTTTTCTTCATGATATTGTAGATGATTACTGATGATGATATTTGCCAGCTACCAGGGTTTCATGTTCATTTGGGGTATGATATCTCCATAGCTGGGGGACGATAATTGACTGAGAACATGTATGAAGTTCCCTTATTGGGTCCTGGCCTTTTTGTTTTGCATCATCGACACAACTGGGAAACTCAAAGCGCTGTTTGAAACCATCCTTAAACTGGCCGTTTCACCACACAAAAGCGAAATTGGAAAGTGAGCGTCTGAGCTCAAAGAAAGTTTGATCAAGTGATACCAGATGCCATATTTGGCAGGCTCTACTGATATATAGTTCTTCATCATTCTTGATCTGTCGTCTTTGGATATTAAAGCTACTACGATTAGACTTCTTCAAGTCTATTCTTCAATAGAACCAGTGGTATGCGGCTGATACTTGAAGCTGGAGCTCAGATATGTGTATATATATATTATATACACACATTGGTTCTTTATGTAAGACTCGTGTTTGTTTTATTATCTTTACATGCCACCCTCTGCGTGTTGATGCTGACTTGTTTGTTTCCAGCTGTTTCCAGGGTTGGAGGCTTCCAAAGTCATGGGAGTACCCCGCTCCAACCGTCCATTTTATCTCCGGATTTTCCATGAAATAAACAACTGGTTGATGGTTTGGAACATGGCTTTAATTTTCCATTTCATATATGGGATAATCCTTCCCATTAACTTTCATATTTTTCAAGATGGTTAAAACCACCAACATGTAAGCCATCCAGCTATTGGGGTACCCCCATTGACGGAAAGCCCCAGGGAGAAGGAGAAGAACCAGACACTGCAGATGCTGCAGATGCTGCAGAGGCTCAACTGTTGCACTCGGGACCCGTAAACTGATCCTGCACAAAATGGCCGCGGGTCGCTGCTCTCCATATGGTAAATCATCATCATCATCATCATCATCATCATCATCGCAATCAGTAGTTTACCAAACTACTGGTATAGTCTATGTGGTTTATTTATAATATACACACATTTATATATAGTCATATATACATGCAAGTACTTTTCATAGGTGGTACTTGTATGACATTGCTGTCAGCCCCAGGACCCCACACCTTTCACGGTACCCCTGCCGCGACGGCGACGTCGTGTCAAGCTTCGGAGGAGGAGACAGGCAGCGGTTTTAAAACGCACGACACGTGTGACCATTGGGGGTTCTGGGGCATCAAGATGTGTAGAAAGGTGACGGTCACCTGCAGATATGGATGTTACATAGAGATATATGCAGTATATATGTTTATATTGCTATATTTCCCCACCTGCCAGGTGAGGGTTGTTAGATTTTATGTCAGTTGCCTCCTCGTCCTCCTCCTCCTCCTTCCTCCTTCTCCTCCTCCTCCTCCGCCTCGTCCTGCCTCGTCCTCCTCTCCTCCTCCTCCTCGTCCTCCTCGTCGTCCTCGTCGTCCTCGTCGTCCTTGCTCAACTGCGACCCGCGATCCACAGTGTTCTCTGCCGGACCTCAACCACGACCATCCACGCCCAGTGTTCCCTGCCGGACCTCAACCACGACCACCACGCCCAGTGTTCCCTGCCGGACCTCAACACGACCATCCCGCCCAGTGTTCCCTGCCGGACCTCAACCGCGAGTATCCACGCCAAGTGTTCCCTGCCGGACCTCATGTAGGAAGATATGGGACAAAGAATGTGCAGAAGAATTAGAAAGAATGTCAGAAAGAATGTCAGAAAATGCCAGAAAGATATGCCAGATAGAATGCCAAATAGAAGCCAGATAGAATGCCAGAAGATATGTCAGAATATATGCCAGAAGATATGCCAGATAGAATGCCAGATAATATGCCAGAAGATATGCCAGATAGAATGCCAGATAGAATGCCAGAAGATTTGCCAGATAGAATGCCAGAAAATATGCCAGAAGATATGCCAGATAGATATGTCAGAAGATATGCCAGAAGATATGCCAGAAGATATGCCAGAAGATATGTCAGAATATATGCCAGAAGATATGTCAGATAGAATGCCAGAAGATATGTCAGAATATATGCCAGAAGATATGCCAGATAGAATGCCAGAAGATATGTCAGATAGAGTGCCAGAAGATATGCCAGATAGAATGCCAGAAGATTTGCCAGATAGAATGCCAGAAGATATGCCAGAAGATATGCCAGATCATATGCCAGAAGATATGCCAGATAGAATGTCAAATAGAATGTCAGAAGATATGTCAGATAGAATGCCAGAAGATTTGCCAGTAAGAAAATGTATAAATGTCATGGTGGGGATCACACGAAGTAAAGTAATTTTTAATTATGCAAGTAAGGATATGTGTATATATATATAGGATGTTTTGACCCAACCCAATATGTTATTGAAATTAAAGAACAAGATGTGCGATGTTCCCACGATTCAACAGTTGGTCTTCTCCAAAACAAACTAAAGCCAGATCCAATCGTTTAAATGTGGTACCCCCAGATCTATGTTGGTACTGTAACAACCATGGTTTTAGGGTATCGACACCCATCTGGCCAATTGACGAGAGTCAGCAGCCGCCGAGCCCACACCTTTGAATGCGTTGAACGTGTGAATTTGTGTGGTGTGTTGAGTATGATGATGCTTGATTTTGCCCAAAGCACTTACATAAGTGTGATCACACATGGGTTGAAAGATCATATGTGTACATATATATATATATATATGTGTGTCATATATATATATACACATGTACAGTATATAGATATGAGATGAGCCTAGCGCTAGGAAGACCTTTCAATGATTTGAAAGGCGTGAACTTTTATGATTCTGTCTTGGCCGGAGCCAAGGGTTTCTTTTGTGTTTCACCTATTGGCCTAGTGTGGATATCCCACAGAATGCCTTGACCCACCCAAAATCTGTAGCACTTTCTGAATTAAACTAGGTTTGGTGAGTCCTTGTGTTTCAGTAGTGGGAGAGAAGATCTAAGCAGACAAAGTGAGTCGTCTGCAGAGCACTGCAGAGTATCCGAGGTTTGCCATGCAATGAAAAACAGAAAACTGTGGTTTTTGCGAGTCATTTTTGGACTTCAGGCGGATTTCTTTGTCCCAGAAGCTGCACTTTTCCAGCCGCTTGGCGTGCCTTGGGCTGCAATATTCAGCGGAACCTGCCTTCCCTCTCCTTAAGTTTCAGAAACACTTAGTTGAATTCAGCAAATCCATTGAGAAGGATGAGCATCGCGAACGGTTCTTCAGGCAGTCAACAAAAATCCCATGTGATGAATGTCCGATGGCTAAATGTTATACATTTTCTTGCATGGAAGTAAGCCTCAAACGTATTTGAGGGGCCCAAGACTATTTGCCCACATGGCTGGATCATGCAGCCCGAAATGACTCCAATTCCTCAGTGGAAGATGTTATGATAAAGCATAATATTAGCAAATCATTTGAAAAAATAGCATTTGAATGAATCATTGCCTTCCCTTTTGTTTGATACCTATCACAGCAATTGTCTTCCCATATTGAGTCAGCCTCTTCTCCGCTTCCGGCGAGCTGCCAGAGATGATTTCTATTGTGCAAAGGGAACGATGAACACAATTTTCACACAATTGGAACAATATAAATCAACTCAATTTGACGTAAGATGCCCAGCTAAGACGACACGTTACTTTTGTTTTGGAAGTATCCAAAATTCTCCAATTCCAGCTGCCTCAGGATCCCGATTCACCACAAGAACAGGCCAAGTGCGATGACTGGGTGTTGTTTCTGATTCAGAACTTACCCCCGATGTTCGGAAATCCTAAGGCACCAGAGTGTGACACACATTTACTCATGTTTATTGTATAACCCAACATATGTTGATTTCAATTGCATCTGCATTTGACAATATAATGCTAGTAGTCAATTACCAAATCACTATCATCTCGAAATAACCCCCAATATAACCCTTAAATATCCTTAAATAAGAAAATATAGGAGACATGTTTCTGAGGGAAGCTTTAGGGAATACTATTTGTCATAAATCTACTGATGGTTCACGAACTTGTCATTGATTTTCCGGATGTATTAAAAGAAAAGCACGTTATTACCATTTGGAACCATTTGGAGGTGACATATGTCGAGACGCACAAAAAATATTGAAACCTGGTCCAATCTGGTGATGGTTTTGGGGAGCTGTTTGCCAAGTAGCCCTGATGTGTTTGAGAAAAGAACTCTTGGGGTTGGCTTCAGCTCCGCAAGTGATGGGATTTCTTGCATTACTTGCATAATATATCCGAGATCCCTGAAAAATCGGTGGCACCGAGGGCACCTAGGGCACCTTGCAATGATCTTTCTTCCACTTAAGAACAATCAGTTGCATCTATCCGAGACTTCGAGTTAGCCAGATGATAAGCTGAGGAAGCTTCGCAGTTTGTAGAAATTCTGTTTTGCTCAAACACCATGAGTTCCACCATCTCAAACAGGAAACAAAGAAAAGTAAAACAACATAAAACAAATATGTCTCAGTACCTTCCTGTTCCTTTGATATCTTCCATCTCAAATGTTGCACAGATCCAGATCCTTCCCTTAGAATCCCTTGGTCAAGCCAGGCATTTGAAGCTCCACCAGGACCATCCCCTGGATTTTGAATGAAAAAATGATTGCCAGAGTGAAGCCACGAAAAAATGTCATGTTGATCTATCAAAGTTGAGGAACTCAAACACCTTTTTTTATCCTTTTTTGGGATCCCTGTCAGCATGCACATGGGTTGCATCCGTGATATGCACGTGGGCCAGCCAGGCCCCTGGTGAAACCTACACTGAAAAACCAAAAAACTCCACCTTTGACAATGTCATACACAAAAGATTCTACTGAACTTGGTCACTACATATTGAACCGCTACATTATTAGCAACCTCACAAAAGATAGAACTGAACAACTGAACAACCAAATCCTACTAAAATAATGCCAAAATTATCCTAGCCCTCGTCATTTAAGGTGATATATATATATATATCCATGATATTTCTATGATATATAGATATTCCCATATCCCATTACATCCCCATGACGGTATGCTGCAAACCGTTCACCACAAGGACCAGACCCTCTGAAGGAAGCCGAAGAGGTTTTGTCCGAGCTTCTGCAACAACAGGTGCTGTCTATAGACAGCAGTGGCCTTAAGGGAAACATTGGGATTTACCCTCTGGTAATTTAACGTAGCTATTGAAAATAACCATTAACACTGGATTTTCCCAGAAAAAATGGTGATTTTCCATAGCTGTGTTAAATTACCAGAGGGTAACAATGAAACATAGGGGATTTGATGGGATTTATAGCTGACTTATGGGATTTGTAACTGATTCTATATAGGTTTAAAAATGGGTTTTAAAATTGGTTTTAGTATGCTAAAGCTATCTAAAACTCATAAAGTATTGGGAATTGAACCTGATTAACAAGAATGAAACTTGTTTTTTTTCACAAGCAAAGCAGCGGAATCATGGATCAAACTTTTGGATTTACAGATGGCTTAAATTATATAAGCCACCACAGCGGAGATTAAATCAATGGGATGACACAAATATGACTCATGACAAATAGTGATTGGACCCATGAGGGCGTATATATGTAGATATATCATGATATATCAGTGATTATGTTGCGACCGAACCCAAGCCCTATGAATATGATGGTGAAAGGGAAGGGAAGGGGAACTACCCCGAAATCATCCATCAGTAATATAAATATCATAACGAAGTTGGTGAATTATTGGAAAGCCCCTTTAGAACAGGTGGAACTGACGACAACATGGCACTTCTTCCGCAAACCTGTGCTTGTGATTCCTGGCTATGTTTCTGTTTTCGAACTAGTAAAGGAATGCCGGAATGGTTTTAAATGATCTCAAAATACCAGACGTGTCAGCACCAGGCGCTGATGTGCAAAGAAGTTCGCATCAGCATCGCTCCTTGGAGAGGCAGTACATCCCGCAATTGGTTTGATGAAGATTGGAGTTGAAGGTCGTGCCGAATCTTTGAAAAAAGAACCAAGAGATACACTGAACATGACGCAATTGTATGCAATTGTTAATAATCTTTGTGCAGCTGGCCCGTTATGGCTGGTCGAAGTTGCAGCATTCAAGTCCACATCAACTGGGTTTCCGTCCCAGTTATCAAATGGTGAAGGACAAACCTATATCCAACCAGAGTTTGTTACAAAATGCTACAAATTCAACCAAGAAATAGCTCAGTGTACCCTTTTTTCATGGAACACCTTCTAAAACTATTTTGAAATTGTCTAATCCCCAAAATCGTAGCTGTGAAAATGGCATATCCATGCATATCCCACATATCGGACCTAAAACAGAGTCTCCGAGCAGTGATACCGCATTGCCATAAATTCAGAAGGCACTTTTAATGCCTTCTCCTGGTTTGACCTACAGTGGATGGAAGAAATCCTACACCACCTTGGATGGTTGAAACCCTATAAATAATGGGATAAACCATCTATCAACTGGTGCAGGATTTCTTCCATCCACAGTAGCTTCCTTTTGTCACCCCTTAGCGCAAGATGCGCTTGCGCGCCAGCTTGCACTGGACCGAGGAAGATCGGCTGCAAGAAGTCTTCGAAGAATGGCGGTGTCTTCACAATCGCATCAACACCTCTGCGGAGTACTGCGTCCGTCAGGTCACTGGAGAATTTTTTTGCGACACTTCGACGGAATGCTGGGCTCCACTATCCTGAAAAAGCCAAATGTACTTCATTGGGTTGTGAAGTACTACAATTTATCATCATGGATCATCATGGAACATCATGGAACGTCATGGATCTTCGTGGATCTGTGGAACAGAAGGGAACCATGGGTGCTTGATTTCAAAATGAGAAATGGATGAAGTACGATCAAGTGTTATGATGAGGGCAATCACATATTTTCAGAAGTGGTTGTTCTGTAATCTTCTACATGGAAACTGTGAAAAGATGCACAACAAAGGTTTCTCTCGTTCTTTTTAGCGTTTTTTAGGATCCGCAGGGCCGGTCCACAATTCTGTGCAATAACGCAGAAACGCAACATCTACAAGCTACGTTGACTGGAAATGATCTGAATGTCCCTAAGCAGAAACACCAACATGCATTGCATTTGGTCTCAAAGTGCAGGCTCTCTCATTTCTTTGCCAATCTACCAATCAGATCCAATCAGGATTTTGGTGCCTCCCTTCATATTGGGAATTGACTTATATCATATCCCTGGCTCCAAGCGGTCCAAACAGCTCTTGCGATATCCATATGATGTTTGTCTCATATTGTCTCAATACTCTACGGGCTGGATCAATCTCCAGTTCAGCACGAAACATCAAACATAGTGGTTGAATGATGTTGAATGTTGAATAGCGCACATCCAGGATTTTTTTATGAACGGCAAGTTCTTTTTGCGGCTGAAAATCAACCACCATGTTCCCCATGTTCGCCTGAGACAACAGAACTTCCCATTCTAGTCCCACTATATCTGAGCATGTCCCCATGATAAATAGATGACATATAAAAATATATATGCCATATAAAATACAATCATTTATATAGTTTCTTCAGAATCTTAAATTAAAGATATATTAGGATCTTATATCTAAGATCATGGGAGATGCATCATGATCCCCTCAATAGCAGAACCGCGGACACCTCGGGTAGGTCCTGGATGCAGTCTCGCAGCTCGTTTTTTTTTACGAACGCCGATGTTTTTCCGAAAGGATTACCAGGATGGCGATGTGATGAGATTCCATACTTAACACATCTTAACACATCTCTAGATATGATTCTTGTTTTTTTTGACTTAACAAGTCCCTCATGTTTTTTTTAAGGAAATTATTTGACTTAACATATCTCATACCCCATAGGATCCATGTATGCCATATATGGTAACAATTACCATTAATATCCATTAATATACCCCATTGATGTTAGCAGATATACCAGCACCATGGATCCTTCACGGGTACTGGGTGATATGGCCGGGTCGAAGCGGACGGGGGACGGGCAATTTATGACGCTTTGCACGGGATCAACACAAGCAAGCTCTTCAGTGAACAGAACATAACGGAACCTAATATATCTGATTGGTGGTTTCTGAGGGAAGCTTTAGGGAATACTATTTCTCATAAATCTACTGATGGTTCATGGACTTGTCATTGATTTTATGGATGTACTAAACTGATTGGTGGTTTGGAACAATGGAATTTTATTACTTTCCATATATTGGGAATAATCATCCCATCTGACTTTCATATTTTTCAGAGGGGTAGGTCAACCACCAACCAGGTACCCAATGTTACCATTTGGCTTTCTAAATTCTCAGATAAAGGAAACAAATCTAGCACCACCATTTCCCTGATCTACTGAGTGTAAGGATGGGAGGTATCAATACTCATGTTTAATTGTTTATATGTTTCTTATTTAAGGAATTGATTTTTGTAGATTCGGAAACACCAAATTGTTGAGCTTGTTGAACCATGAGAACATCATGCATGACTTGTTTTTATTGCAATGATGTATGAGTCTGGGTCAAGAAAATCACCATGACAAGACCCATCAAGACCCAAACACATATTAGTCACTTTAGTCATTATCCCAGATGTAGTGTTGAAAACTCGTGATTTGCTACGGTAATAAACATCAACCAACATCAACCAACATCAACCAACATCAGCCGACAGAGCCTTCTATGGTGGTCCAGACCTGCTGTTCTTAGGCGAATCTCATGTAGCGTATGAATGGACCTAGCTGGCCAGAATTTATGACCCATGACGGATCCATGGTGCTGCCATATATATGGTAACATGGATCCCATTAATATACCCCATTGATGTTAGCAGATATACCAGCACCATGGATCCGTCATGGGTGATACATCATGAATGTTCAACTCTTTTTCTTTGACAAAAAATCTTTGATTTAAGATTCAAAAAAGGCAAGTTGTAAAAACACGTCTATCTCATCATCACATCTCCATTTTTTGGGGATCAAACTGCCATTTTTGGGGCACTTTTTGAGCCATGACTGACCCCTGAGGCAAAACCAACATGCAGATGCGACTACTTTGGGCTTGGCAATCGAGGCATCGATGGAAGGGATGAGAAAAAGTTGATGGCAGATGGGATGCCAACAAGATATTTACCCTATGGTTATTCAACATAGCCATGCAACATGGCCCATAGAAATAGTTGGTTTACCTATTAAAAATTGTGATTTTCCATGGTTATGTTAAATAACCAGATGGTAGTGCTGTGGATATCTACAGTTGTCTAATAAATATTTAGTGGCGTATTTAGTGCTATGATATAGTGATGGGATATCTAGTGGTATGGATATTGCATATGACATTTAAAACGCGATATTTACCTATACTGTATATGATGGTGTTATTTATCAAAGGGTGATACCAAATCGATGAACTGCGGAGATTTTATGGTGATGTACTAACCCACCATCAAGTTTATGAGCATATGAGCATATGAGCATATGCCCTTGAGTAAACTGCATTCAGATGATGAGATTCCACCATGATGAATGTGATTTTCCGCCTATGATCAAAGGATGGGATGAAAAAACACATGTTTTTGGCAGGTTCTATCAGTTTTTTTGGTATAAAACAGCTTCCTTTTTTACCACCTAACTTGGGTTTAGGGCTTTCACTTTCAAGCATGTTCAACGGGTTGCTATATGGGGGGTTCTTAAGTCATTTTTGGGATCCCCAGTCGTCACCATGGGTTTCCCAGCAGGAAGCTCAACAGCTGGGCCTACCGGAACGGAAAGCCATCACGGAACGCTTGGAAGAGTTGAAGAAGTTGGAAGAAGTGGAGGTGGGGCCCGGTGGGCCCCGGTTGGGTGATGAATGATCAATGGTTATCAAGTCGGAGATAGGTAGAGATAGGTAGAGTTGAGAGCTTTACACTTGTTTGCTCAGATACATGGAACATCATGGAAACTTAGGTTTCACCAACAGGATCTGGCTAGTGGCTAGCAGTTCCATTACTGTAATTGTGTTCGTTCCATCCCTACATGCATAGGATGATTGCATTCTGAGTCATTCTGTCGGGCTTTCACATGTTAGGGATGGGTTGAAACCACTAATCAGAGTGAGTGTCTCCATTTGAAGATGTTTTTTGCCATGTAACTAATGTGTGCAATGATGTTTGGTAGATGCTATCGATTTGGATATCTTAAGATTTAAGGTACTTGCATATATATATATATACATATATATATATACGTACCTACATATTGCATGGCATGTATATACCCTCTGGTCATTCAACACAGCTATGGAACATGGTCCATTTTTAGATTTGCCAATTAAGCGTACAAATTGTCTATAGCTTTGTTCTAGATTGCCAGAGGGTGTACACACACATATATATATGTATATAATTTTAATGTCATATATCTACATATGGAATGTCTATATCTAAGTATATTATATATATATATATATATATGCATGTATGAAATGATTGCTTCTTTCAGTGCGGCAGGGAGTTTGGCAATGCCTCAGCACCTGTCTACGAGATGCGGATCGTTTGGGCGTCGTCTTTTGGCTCGGGCGCCCCAGCACCCGATCCCACGGAGGGTCCACTTTTGTGACGATTTATAACAGGCTATAGCCGGTATAGCGATGATGATTTATCAATGATTTGATGAAATAAAAATGGTTTTTCATATGATTGACGAAAAAAGCGTTTGATTTTTGGCGTTGTTTGTCGATTAAAAATCCTCGATTTGTTGATGACCCAATGTTCCCAACCAAGCGTTCTGAGCAATTTCTTGGAGGATGTCCTCCCTGGTGTCCAAGGAGTAAAGAGGCTGAAGACTTGGGCCTTGAAGTGCCTGAGGTGGAGTCATGCGCTGGTCCAAACGTCGATTTTTCGGGATCAAAATCCTTAGGGAATGTGAAAATTGACTTAAGGGGTTTAGAGATGTTTAGAGTGTTTACAGGAAACTTTAAAGGAAACCATTCTGTTTCCAGTAATTTTTCGTGTATTTTTGTTTCTGTCGTTCCAATTCTGGAAATCGGAAATCGGAGGACAGGAGCCCAGCGCGCCATCGTTTTGACACGGCAAGTTACAGTAAATATGCTGAGTAACAGCGCTAGCAGACTGCTTGTGGCTAGGCTTTGACATGTTGTTTTTCGCATCTTGTTGCTATTGGTTTGGTGTTACATGGTGTTACCTGAAACTTATTTAGGTAATTAGTAATTACCCTGAAACTGATGATGTTTACCCAAAAGTTAATCCTCCTAGCTACTCATTGTTGCGGATGATTGTCTTTCCCGTAGATATATTGACATACTATTCCCATGGCTTATAAACCAACGTTCACATCACATTTTGGGGGCACCACCTTGTAGGTATTTCCCGTGTTGAATCTCAAGCCTTGGTGCCTCCAAAGGTGATCCAATGGTTGTGACGGGACATTTGATCCAATGGTCACGAAACAAGACAAGTTGGAATACTCATGTTCCATGAGTATGCCATATTATCAGCCCATGATTATTGCTCGTTTTGAAGTTCCCTTCCGCAAAATCTGGATCTGTGCATGTCCTGATCATCTATAAAACCACCGTGACATATGTGTGATAAACCCCATCCCCAATGACTTACAAAGAATTTGTTGGGGGTCCAGATGATTCATTGGCTTTATTATTCCGAATAGCTTGAGAATGGCTTGAGAATGGCTTCGTCACTCTCCAAACTAACAGTTCGATGTGGAGAACCCACTATTTGTAAATCATTTTCCTAGGCTTTCCTCATATGTGTTCTACATCGTTTAATATCGTTTGTATGTTTAACCTTAGGGTATCGTGATTCATGTTTTTTTTCCTGAGATCTCCAAGAAATGTGTTACATCCCCCCATTTTAGGTCCTTTTTAACCTGAGTGATCCTGAGTGCCGTTCATGTAAAGCTGGCTTATGAGTCCACTTACCAAGCACTTGTTAAATGGGATGGTCCTCCCTAAAAATCGTCAGAAATGGGAATCTTAGTAAGAATTTACGATCCTATATATATCGTCAGAATTGGTACTAAATGTCTTACATATTGGATACTAAGAATTGCTTTGTTACCCCATGTTATCCAATGATCATCACTGGAATTAGTGATCATCCCGTTTAGTTATCCAATGTTATCCAATGTTATCGGTTCCCATAATGGAAACTCCAAGGTTTCCCCCTTTCGAGACGCGCAGGTTCTGATGCCAGCCTTGGATGCCATGAGGGACGAAGAGGCGGATCGGAATCAGGATCTATAAGCAGCTGGGGCATTCAAGGATTTTAGTATTAATATTCCGCGAATAACATGAATCATATGTGGGATAGATGACGATATACATACTGGTTGGTGGTTTGGAACATGAATTTTATGTTTCCATATATATATATACTGGGAATAGTAACCCCAACTGACGAACTCATATTTTTCAGAGGGGTAGGTCAACCAGCCATCAGTTTTTTTGACGATTTGGTCCGCATTTTTGATGATTTTTTGAGGCCGCTCGGCTGAAACGCATGGAGTTGGAAGCATCCTTCAACGCCCAAGCCGCAGAGGCGAATCCCCGGGTTATCTCCACGCCACGTAAGCCAGATCATGTGGGTAATTCACAATGCCATTTGCACACACCATCCCCCAGTACCATTTGTATAGATGGTATATGGTGGCACCATTTCCATTTTTTTTTGGGGTGGTATGTTTATGGCATTGTTTTACCCACAAAAAGCCACGAATCTCCGTGAGGTTTTCCCTGGTGCCATCCAGAAAGATCGTGATTTCAGAGCTCAAAATCATGAGCGAATCCCATCCTCCATATGAAACACCCCATGGGGAATGATATGTGTCAATCCCTACGTCCACTTTCTGGGGGTGTTTAATATGAACGGAGTTTATTTGATTACTAAGTTCGGAGGGAGCTTCGAAGTGGCTTAACTTCTGGTGAAGTACTTGTACTGTGATATTTAGTTCACTTCTTGGTGAATTCTTCAGCGTTTGCTATGGAACAGTGCCTATTTTAGTTTGAAATTTACCTTTTTTAAAGTGATGAATTGACACTATTTTCCATAGCTATGTTAAATTGCCAGATGCTCCTGGAGCTGAACAGACAGTCTATCCGGCACCATCACCTTTGGAGCTAACCATCAGTAAGAGTTTCCCAACGGCATGATGTGGTATGTTGTGGTAAAACAAAGTAAGTAAAACTTGATCAGCTCAGATATCTTGATGTTTCTTTGATATTGTTGAACTATGTTGAAAATCCATGGAGTTTAACATAGCTATCTGGTAAACATTTAAAAATTGCCAGATGGAATTGATATGCTATCTGTTGAAGAATTGAACATGTGGAACATGATGGAACATGGTCCGAGTCCGACTAGTATGTCCTGAAGAAGTCGCTTCAGACTCAGGGATGGCATGATAGCCTCTGGTAGCCATGTTCTGACCGTACAATGTTTGAATCCCTGTAATTTAACATGTTTTATTCAAACTTATTCATAATTTAAGTCGGAGTGAAGGTTTTGCAGCCGATAAGGGGCCTTTGGAATTTGATTCGGCTGCAGGGTCCTGTGGAGTCGTCGGAACATGTCGGGATTTTAGGATTGTCGTCATCGATAGCCGATGAATTTCTGATCAGAATGCCTCGAGTTTGGCTGGAAAAGACTAGCGCTTCGATGAGTTCGATTGATTTCGCCACGTTTGACGAAGGCTACCCATCGGGGTAATGTGATTGAACAGTTCGCTATAGATGGACCAGATAGATTATTTACCCATTAATAGCATGGTGATGATGTTTCCATAATTATATATTAGTATTTAGTTAGTTTCCATATGGTAAATGGTGCTTTACCTATTAATAGCATGGTGATTTTAACCATCGTTTAAATTGTTAGCGTGTCCTGGATCGAAAGGCCGTCATTGACATCACTGACCTCCATGAGTCGCCAGGCCCACGCGCACAAAGACGTCCAGGCATTGCAAGCCATGGCTCAACATGCCAAGGCAAGTGGCCAGGCGGGGATTTGGACTCCGGGATGGGGTGGAGTTTCTATAGTCATGGCACCGTCATGGTGACATGATAGGTCCGATAGGTGGTGCCCCCAAAAGGTGATGTAAGTTGGTTTATAAACCATGGTAACTAAAGATATATCATGATATATCATTCTATATCTACCATGAACCATCATCATGTGCGTAAAACATATGGTAAAACAATGTCATAATCCACCCATTATGACATTGGATTATGACATGGGTGGATTATGACATTGTTTTACCATATGTTTTACGCACATGATGATGGTTCATGGTAGATATATAATGATATATCATGATATATCTTGAGTTACCATGGTTTATAAACCAACTTACATCACATTTTGGGGGCACCTCAATGGAAATGGTAAACATACCACCTTTACAAATGGTACTGGGGGATGGTGTGTTTATGGCATTGTTTTACCTACGGCGCAATGGGATGGATAATGACTATACGATTACTGTCAATTCTGGCGGTGAACCTTTCAAGCGTGAGGGGTTACTTGGATAAAAGTGAATTGGATGGTATACCCTCTGGTTATGTCAAAATAACTATTGAAAATGACCCAGTCGAAATAGTTGCTTTTCCCATTAATAGCATGGTGATTTTCCACAGTTTTTTGTTAACGTTTACCAGGCCGGGTAGATTTGGGATGATGACATGATGACCTCACGTTCTTTTCCGTCACTGTAATGCTGAGGGTTTGGGGGAATCATCCCCCGGCCGCCAGTTTCAGCTATGAAAAAGGTGCATTCAGCCAGTATTCTGGTGCGATTTGTGGATGATTGTGCTAGATTCTGTTGTTTTCCGTGTTGATCTGCACAACTTTGAAATCTTTGGTCTGAACCAAAGCTAATAAGCTAGCTGGCCTGCGAAAGTAGAACCTGAATGTCTTCGACACTCTTCGTGCATCATCGCGCTGTCCTCATAGAGTTCTCTCCGCTGATAAACATCTAACAGCTCAGCAGCAGTGACTCAGCATAGATTTTCGAAGGAACCAGGACTGAAGTGAATATAGACAATAACAAAAACTTGTTAATTCCCAAATTGGGATTTTTTTGGATGTGAATTCAGTGAAACCGTTGTGAAATCCTCATCTTTGACAGTTCGCCATAGATTTCCATCGTGGTTTTCCCATTCAAATCCCAAGGGATATGTCATCCTATCCCCCGAAATTCCCCTTTTATCCCATACGATCCCCATGAATTAGTTCACCCGTGTTCACCCATGACAGTTCACCATAGATTCCATTAGATTTCCATAGATCCATTAGAATCCCAATTAATATGTCCTTATAATTAACATATTAAAAACTTAGAATCCCATGACATATCACCATAGATGTCGATTTATAACATGGTTTTTCCTAGTCTCATCCCAACAGTTACATTAATATGGAAATTCCATTCTCTAACCAACAGTGATATTTCATGATATTTCCATGTTCTAAAAAATCACATCATCCCAACAGTTATATGTCCATTTGTCCCTCTAAAATCCCGTGAAATATTGTGGATGGTTGCGAAATCCTGCACTAGTTGGTAACTATTGGGATTCCCATGAAACACTTTTTTCATAATGGGATCATAACTTGCTGGTGCTTAGTAGGGAATGGGGGAATGGGATCATTATCACTAGTGATTATGGATCATTCCCTCATTCCCTACTAAGCACCAGTAAGTTATGATCCCATTATGAGAAAAGTGTGCACCAAATTCACCAGTTGATGGTTTGTCCCATTATGAAAATTATGATCCCATTCTATGAAAAAAGTGTGTCATGGGAATCCCATAATAGTTACCCTCTGGTTATGTCAAAATAGCCATTGAAAATGGCCCAGTCGAAATAGTGGATTTACCCATTGATAGCATGGTGGATCTTTCCATCGTTTTTTGTACACGTTTACCAGGCTGGGTAAATCATTCTAAATGCATCTAAATCCCCAGCTAGTAGCCTTTTTTAGTTAACGTAGAAACCAGAGGGTAGATTTGGGATGACATGATTACCACATGTAGGTAAATATTCCATACTAATGGAGCATCTGGGTAATAGTTACCAACTAGTTGCCAAGGATTGTGCAGGATGCACCGCGGGATTTCCCATGGATTTCTGGGGATTTCTGATCCCTCAGGATCCCTCGGCAGCTCTGGCTGCGTTGGAAGATCTGGGTGCTGAAGAGGTGTGGCAGCCATCCATCGACGGTGATAAAATGATGGTTTACCATCTGGTTATTTAACATTTCGCCATGGAAAATCACATTTTTTAATAGGTAAACCCAGGTAAACCATCTATTTCTATGGACCATGGCTTCCATGGCGAATTGTTAGTCATAACCAGAGGGTAAACCATCTCTAAAAAAACGTATCAATCATGGTGAGTTCACGGAATTTAACAACGCAACAAACAAGCAGCTATGGAATTCAATGAGAATATCATGCAAAATGGTATTATATTGTAGATTAATATACGATATATATATATATATAATATATATATATATATAACACTTATATAACCCACTTAGCAGACCTTGGATGGGGCGTTTCGGGCCCGGGCGTTGAAACGGGATGGGGAGAACTCACCAGAGCTGGGGGATAGTCCCATTTTAATAGTGGTTAATAGTGGTTGATAGGCTATAAACCAACAACAATGGTAAAATGATGGTGATGTTCCATAATTACATTAGTTAGTTTCCATGATGAATGGTCTGGTTGGTGGTTTGGAACCTGATTTTGTTGTTTCCATATATTGGGAATTTCATATTCCCAACTGACGAAATCATATCTTTCAGAGGGGTTGAAACCACACACCAGTATATATATAGAGATTTATAGAATATAAAGCTGTATGAACTACAATGATTGTTGATTTTAGAACTACAATCATTTAATGGACCATCAATCAACAATCAGCACCTTGGGACCTTGAACTACAATCATGGTCGGATTCAGGGTGGTTATATGGACGAACTTACTGATCTTGGGAGGTCCCACATTGCAGTAAACTTGGGTGCTTTACCCTGCAAAACAGGTACGATAAAACAACACACGCAACACGATATGAAAGCGGAATATTAAATCCTAGTCAAGTCTTCATGAATCTTAATGATTTTTTCGTACAGTTAGGAGCAGTGCAGTTTGGTTTTCGATGCCATCATTGGCTTCTGGATCAGCAGTGTGCCAAGATACACTGTGTTTTGTAACTCCTCGGACGCAGCAGTTCTATCGCCGGAGGGTTTTCCTCCAGGCGGAAGAGGAAGAATTGGAGAGGCCCTGGATGGAATATTATATTATGTTATGTTATACTATACTATATTATATTATATTACATTATATTATATTACAATATATATATATATATTACATTATAGTATATTACATTAAATTATATTACATTTTATTAAATTACATTATATTATATTACATTATATTATTTTACATTATATACATTACATTATATTACATTGTATTATATTACATTATATATATTACATTGTATTATATTACATTATATTATATTACAATATATTACATTATAGTATATTACATTAAATTATATTACATTTTATTATATTACATTATATTATATTACATTTTATTTTATTATATTATGTCTATTATATATTATATATCATGTATATGTAGATCAACAATGATGAAATCATTGGAAACCGCCAGATGAATACCAGCATGACCAGCATTTTCGAAGGTCCTCACATATCCTCACTCTCGCATCATCCCAGGATTGCACCAGTTTGTCTTCGTTGCAGTTAGTTAGTTTTCTGGTTTCCGTGTCTACACAAGCTGGAACAATAGGTGCTTTTCAATGCCATAGGATCCATGTATGCCACATATGGTAACATTTACCATTAATATACCCCCAATGTTAGCATAGATACCATACATGGATCCTATGGATATGTGTTTTTCAAAGCAAATCTCCAGTCTACCGCAGGACTCAGAGTTCTAAGCCCGGTCCAAGTGCATGAAACACAGCTGTGAGGCTGTTTGTGTCTTCACCTAATGGCCAGAACCATTGCTTTGGCATGCAGCAGCCTCAACCGACTCGAATGCTTTGGATGTTGATCTTGCCGCAATGTTCAATATGGATCCAATTTGCTACATATGTGGCACATAAGTCAGAAGTCAGAAGAAATACCTAGCTTTGAATTGCATGAAAATGCCTTGTTGTTCTCAATGCAAGTTCATAATTCAAATCATGGCCGTGTCGTGCTGAGGTACGTCTTGGTGAAGGAGGAACGTGGCAATGGTATGCCAGCCATTGCCTGAGGTGAAACTCGGGTGTCCCAACCTGGTCCCAATGGCGAAACTCGGGTGAGGTCTGGAGACAGCTGGGCGGTGAAAGATGGATCTACACTGATGAGGTCAGGGTCGGGAACTGAATTCGAGCTGACCAAATGATGGCCCGTATGATCTCCAAACGATCTTTTCCAAAAAAGGTGCGGTGCTTTCTACACAGAGTTTTCTGGCATTTCATTATCTCAAGATCCATGGAATCCATGTACTGGTATCACTTCATTATCTCGTCCCTGCCTAAAATTGGAGATTCAGAATGCCCGGATGCCGCTCCAGTTGGGTCGCTGGACTGTTGGCAGCAGCAAAGTGCGACAGAATGGATTCAGAGGTGCGAGACGCGACGTTTGAAACACTGGAATCTATCAATCTATCATGGATACTCCCTCATAGTATTTAAACAAATAAGCAGTTGAAGTCTAACAAGCAAGATACGCCCTCAAAAAATCTCAGTAAGGACCCATCAAACAAGATGTTATAGTCATTATTTCGTCAATGTTTTATTGTGATAGATGTAATCATTGAATCGATAGACCACCCTATACTAAGACATTATTTACTTGGGTGGCTATCGGGTGGGTGTTCTATGATTGTGGAGGCTGGGGCGATGGTAGCACTTGGTGATGTATCACATGGGCATAGCAAGGAAATCACATGCACTCGATGTAGAATTACCAATAAAGTCCTGAAGTGGCTGATGTTTGCTTCCTTCTTTTCCTTTTTCCATGAGTAGAATTGATTATACCATTCGGCAATCAAACATGGCTGGATCATTCACCATTTAGGTGATTTTCCAGCCAGCCACCTGCATCCCAAGAGAGCAGGGGTCCTTTGGGGGTCCTTTGGGGGTCCTTTGGGGCTGCAATAGGGCTATGTGGCTATGTGATTGACATTCACCAGGAAGTGCTGGCTTCATTTTCTGCCCGCAGAAGAACCATGGAGTCCTACCAGACAAGATGCAGGCAGCGGCGGGATTCGCTGGATACGTAATGTTCCCAGGCTATAAACAACCCCCCAGCTATCCTCCAGTTGATTATTTGCTGAGCCCCCCAAACTAGTTGCAATTTTGGATACCCTCTGGTAATTTAACATAACTACTGGAAATCACCATGCTATTCATGGGTAAATAAACTAGAAATGGCAATGTTCAACTAGTACAACAAAGATCAACTAAGACTTCATCGTTTCGAGGGTTCCTTCACCAAGTTACGCTGACCCCTTCTGCTCTGACTGCTGCGCAGTTCTGGGCACGCTTCGATGAGGAGGCAAAGAAGTGGAAAAAGGACCAGCGACGTGGGCCGCCTTATGTTAGGCACAGGCACGAGACGCAGATTTTCTTACTACCAATTCTTTGCGTTACTATTTGTCAAAATGAACCGTTTGGGTTATCAACCTCATGTTAAAGATGTCTTATGTTGCTGTTTACCCATCAATACCTTCACAATTATATGGAGGTTTCCTAAAATGGGGCTGTCAATACTTGGATGATTTGGGCCTTAGGAAACCCCACACTGAAATACGTTTTCACACGGGGATATACTGAGCCAGTCTATAGCTCGGCTCACAGCTGAAGACCCTTGGATCCGTGTATTTGCCGATGAATTGACCCGTATGGGAGCTGAAAAAAGGGTGCACCAGAATTGCCCTTTGGTAAACTATCATAATTAACTATTGAACATTGCCATTTCTAGTTGATTTACCCATGAATAGCATGGTGATTTCCAATAGTTATGTTAAATTACCAGAGGCTATCCAAAATTGCATGATTAATCATCATAATTACGTTCCACAACAACTGCGAAGATAAACGGCGGGCGTTTGTGGTGGTTTTCCTGTTGATGGATCCATGATATCCATTGATATCCAATGATCAACTGTATCAGAGATTAGTTTTTTACAATGTTTTACATCCCCAAAGGGGCATTACCCCTATAAATCAACCATTCGACTGGAGAAAAAATATCATGGCCATGACAGATGTTTGATCCACATCCAGGATGAGGACATCACCATCGCATCCGAATACCAGGAGGAGGCTCGAGGGTTTCTCCGGAAGTGATGCTCCTTGTTATGGGAGAAAAACTTACTGGTGCTAAACGTAGGGAATGGATGGGAATGGGGAAAAGGGATTATTATTGATAGTTATTGTGGATCATTCCCTCATTCCCTGCTAAGCACCAGTAAGAAAAGTGAGCTTTTTTTGTCGTGCCAAGAGTCGAAAAAACAATGAGCAACCCTTTTTTTTGTTTAAAAAACGGCAAACAGATAAAGTATCGGACGAAATGGGGTACCTTTTTCCCGAATGCGTAGCAAGGGTTCCCGTTTCACTCTGGGGGTCTGGGTTGAGGGTTTGTTCGCTCGACGTTGCGTTCACGGTCGCAACCGTCCGCAACCGTTCGTACGAACTCCGTATGGCCGTGCCTATGGGAAGTTCTGCAGAGGTGGTCATTTTTAGAGGTTTCCAATGTGTAGTTGCTTCGTTTCGCGTGGCAGGCGTGGCACTTCGTGACATTCAGACGTGTTCTGCAACGTGTCGAAAGTCGTTTTGGGTGGCAGGCGCAATACTTTTGCGACGTTTTCAGAAGATGTGTTGCAGTTTTCGTGGCAGGCGCAGCACTTTGGACGTGTCCATCGTCATTTTTCGTGGCAGGCGCAGCACTTTAGACGTGTCGCGTTGCGTGTTTTGCAAATCGCATTGGCAGGGTGCGTTAAATGGCGACAAGGTGCAAATTCCGTGGCAGGCGTGGCGTTTTGTGACGTGTGCTGAAAATTGACGGAAGCTTCGCACGAAACATCGATTTTGAGGTAGCAAAATTTAGATGTTCCTAGGAAAACTCGTAGGAAAACGTCGATTTTGAAGCTACAAAGTGTGAAAATTCGACGAAGTCTCGCAACAAATGCTCGTTTTGGTGCTCCTCCCACGCGTCTCGTCTCGAGTCTCTGGTTTTCTGGTGGCGTCGCCGTGTCTATGGGGGAAGCTGCAAAACTTGTCCGTTCGGCATCTTTCAAACTGTGAAAATTGGAGGAAGTCTCGCACGAAATGTTGGTTTTGATGTTCCTACGTGTCTTGTCTCGAGTCTCTGGTTTTCCTGTGGCTTCGCCGTGACTATGGGGGAAGCTGCAAAACCTCTCCTTTTCGAAGGTTTCCAAGCAGGTTGTCATGTTGTTTTGCGTGGCGTGGCAGGCGTGGCACTTTCTGACATTCCAACCTGTTTGATAAGGTGTCGAACATGTCAACATTGGAGGAGGTCTTGCACGAAATGCTCGTTTTTTGGTGTTCCCACGTGTCTCGTCTTTGGTCATTGGTTTTCCTGTGGCTTCGCCGTGTCTATGGAGGAAGCCGCAAAACCTCTCCCTTTCGAAAGTTTCCACGCAGGTTGTCATGTTGTTTTGCGTGGCAGGCGTGGCACTTTGTGACATTCCAACCTGTTTGATAAGGTGTCGAACATGTCCAAATTGGTGGAACTCTCGCAGGAAATGTTCGTTTTGGAGGTTTCCAAGCAGGTTGTCATGTTGTTTTGCGTGGCAGGCGTGCCACTTTGTGACATTCCAACCTGTTTGATAAGGTGTCGAACGTGTCAACATTGGAGGAGGTCTCGCACGAAATGCTCGTTTTTTGGTGTTCCCACGTGTCTCGTCTCGAGTCTCTGGTTTTCCTGTGGCGCTCCGATGTGAATGTGTCCAAGCAGGTTGTCATGTCGTTTTGCAAGGCTGGCGTGTCACTTTGTAACCGTCCAACCTGTTTGATGATGTTCGCAAAATTTCAAAATTGGAGGAAGTCTCGTAGGAAATGCTGGTTTTTCTGCATCCACGTGTCTTGTCGCGAGTCTCTCGTTTTCCTGTGGCGTCGCCGTGTCTATGGGGGAAGCTGGAAAAACATGCAAGACTGCGATGATCAAAGGGTTGCTGAGATGTTCTAGATTCATGCAGATTCGTGTATTTACGGTTCTGCGTCGGCTAACATTTTGGCTGTGCTCAGTTGCCAGAGGCCATCAAGCATTCACGGTTAATGACATGGCGTTGATAGAGACAGTGAAGACCGATGTTCGAAGGTTACTGACAGAGACCCAAGCAAATTTCGCATGGACGGGAGTGTTGCCGAGGCATGAAGTTTGTCAGCATGAGAAAAAAGAATCGGAGCAATGACGCTGTTCCACTGTTCTACAATAGGTGTGAGCATTAACACTTCAATCATATCTGCGTAATAGATACTTTAATTTCGTTACCTTCCACATACGTGTGAGCATTCGGGTTCGTGGGCTTCATCTTGTTTTTAGACACACCTATGCAAGGGTGAGATCACTGAACTTGGAGGATTTAGGCTTATCAGCCACGTGCACTTCGATGTACATTGTGATAGCACCAAAATAAAGACAGTTTTGATGCATTTGGGTATCAGTTCGTGATCTTTTTCCAAAACACCTGTGGTTTTTAGCCATGGTTTGAAAATTGGTTTCACCATGATTGTTTTGGTTCGAAGTGTCCGGATCCGATTTGCCCCCCCCCCAAAATCTAAGTTTCAGTGTTTCCTCTACCAGAGCCCTCAAAGTGGCTCTAATTAAGTTCATAAATTTGGATCCCCTAAGTGACGCTAATTTATATGTGACCTATGCAAAAAGAGGCCACTTTTATGGTGGGTACTAATGGTGGCTGCTGGTAGATAAAGTCTCATCAATTTATATCAGTGCTTCCTCTACAAAAACGTCACACTTCGCAGGTCATTGAACCTAAGTTCTCCAAACGCGCCAAAGGTGCAGCCCGATAGTGGGAATGAATCCATAGTTCCCCTCTGGACATCTCATCGGCAATGGGAAGTCCCTGTTGTTTGCGGGAAAATATGGGAAAAAATGGTAAAAGGGGGATACTGGGACAGTTTATGTCAATATGGTGGCTGTTATGGTTTTTATGTTCTTGTTCAATGTTTCATCCTTGCCTTTGATGTTTTTTCAGGTGGGGGTTCTGGGGATTATTTCTTGCTAACTTTCACTTCATTGGGTTTGTTTAGGGTGTCGGACTTTATGTGAGGTAGTGTCCATTCAGGTTCTGTTGATGTTTGATGCTTAGATTGTGATGATTGTGCCTGTTTATTGTATATTTTCTATTATTTTCTCACCATAAATCCATGTTATCTCAAAACTCAACTTCTTTAGTGGATCAGCTATGTAAACTCTGGCCTAGGGCGCGCGGCCAAGAAGAGCCACCTGGCGATCCAGCGGATGGATGGTGTCCATGGAATTTTTTCTAAAAATATGCCCCGAGGTAAAAGATCCGGAAAGATGTGGAAAAGCCATGGGGGCGTAGCCGTTCGGAAAATGATCTACACATGGTGCTTTTGTACACATCATGGATATCATTTTAAAGGGCGGTACTCTGATGATTGAGCAAATACCAATCAAACATGATGATTATATACCGTAATCGTTATTGTGACCTTTAATGGTGATATGCTATTAGATATTCATGGGATATGAATGAATGGGATATTGGATATGGATTTGGGACATGGTGATTTAGCCATCAAATATCCATCAAACATGATGCTTTATATAACCATTGCTTAATGGGCAAGTAGCCATTCAATGGGTTTCTACGGTGGGATAAAGCCAAGATACAATCGGGAGGAAACCGATGGCGAAAGAGATTGGAAAGGGGTACCGCATGCCAGGAAACCCGTATTTTTTTTGTTGATAAACATTCCTTGATGGGTTGACATTTGCTTGTTTACTGGTGCCTTGAAGCAGTCTGAATCCTTTAAGCCCCAAAGAGCCAAGCGATTCCCACAACTGAAGTGAGGCAAAATCTTAGGGTCTACCCGGTTTTTTCCTCAAAAGTACAGAAATCATTTTTTTCCAGATGCTTCTTCCTTGAAGCCCAGCGAGATTTAACATCGCTGATATAGGAATTGCAAGCTGACTCAAATTCCACTGGCAGTCAGTTTTAATTTCGGGTGATTTTTGCTCCAGCAATGACATAGGGATACCCCTAAGTTGATCCTTTATAAAATGCACATGCTTTACCTCTATAAAATGCTGTTCCGGGACTCATTTTACAGAGGACTGGCTTGGCCGTCTATAAAATGCCCCTCCAGAGCTCCCTATTTTATCATTTATAGAGAGCTTCCTTCCCAGCATCAAAGATGATAGAGAGGTACAAGACGTTGCAGATGGATTATGCATTTTATAGTTTATAGGGGGGGTTCTTTGCAAAATGTTACCGTCAAAAAATAAGTACCACAAATGGCTTTGTTGGTAGTTTTTTTGTTGGGAAAACATTCATAAATTCATACATTTATATATACATACTTAATAGATAGATAGATTGTAGATAGATTGTAGATAGATAGATAGATAGATAGATAGATAATTAGATAGATAGATAATTAGATAGATAGATAGATCTGCACAAATTTTAACATTTCACTATGGTACAAAAGCAGCTTTTTCTAGTTTAGTAAGCATAAACGTGACATTTCTCATTTTGCATCATTTTGCATCATTATGCTTACTAAACTAGAAAAAGCATTGGTGTCTTTGCACACGCGTCGTCTGCGGAGAAGCATGTCATAGAGATGACGGAGATGTCATTTCATAGAAGGTTTCCACTTGCTGTCTGGATGTTGGCTGACGGAGGACCATTTTATAGCCAATTTTCCCTATAAAATGCTTCGTAAAGCATCCTAGGGAACAAGTAAGGGGTATACATAGGGAATATTTTTTTGAAGAAGAAAATCAACTTGGTCAACTTCTATCAATCAACAATGTGTATTTTTTTTATTATATTGGCACAAACAATCGCTTAACAACTTATACAACAATGTGTTTTAACTCGGATACATATTTATAATGTTCCAAAGTAAAGCACATATGTAATGTTGATCTAAGCAAAGAGTTCAACGAGCACAGGCTTTTGAGCATTTGCCACTGTAGCAGGGTGCCGGGTAAAGCAACAACCAAATGGGATCTGAGATCAAACTTTCTTCAGTCAGGGCATCATGTTCCAACACCACAACTTTGGGTACCTGTGGCTGTTTTGGCATTTTTGTTGCTGGATGGGATTGCCATAGATCAGTGCTTTCCCCTGTGACATATCTGGAAATAGACTATGAATTGTGATCGAACTCCACCATGATTGCCTACCACTTGCAATATGTTCTGGTATAAGGATTTTCTTTGTTGTTTCTTTCGTTTTCATTTCGTCAGAATTTCGTCAGACTTTTCGTCGGGTGCTTTGTGGCAAAACGTTTTGCCACAAGATTTTGCCACAAATTCTTTCGTCAGAATTTCGTTAGGATTTCGTCAGAACTTGAATCGAAGCAACGAAATCTTTGACGATTTTTTTTTGTGGCAAAATGTTGTGGCAAAACGCTTTGCCACAACATTTTGCCACAAAAAAAAATCGTCAAAATTTCGTCAAACAATTCGTTCAAATTTCGTCAAACTTGAGTTGAAGTAACGAAATCTTCGACGAAATTTCAACGAAATTCTCACGATCATTTTTTGTGTCAAAAGGTGTGGCAAAATGGATTGCCACAAGGATTGCCACGAAATCTTCAACGAAAGCTTTAACGAACTCTCAACGACCGACTGACGTTATACCATTCCTATTGCAAATCATGAGCAGCACCAACACAAACTATGAAGTGATCATTTGGAAAAAGGTTGTTAGTGTGCCTCCAAGTTTCCTGTATGCCCCATGTATGCTCCATGTATGGAATATTGACCAACATAACCGTCAGCAAAACAGTCAACACTTAGCGTAGGTGAATATATCGTGGAATATTGGAGCATTCATGGGATAGCTTCAACCCCCAGACGTTCCTCACTAAGGTGCTAAAGGCAAGGGCAAAGGTGGTAAAGGCAGGGCCTGGCGTTGCTGAGTCGATTGCATTTGTTGCAGGTTGGTGGTTTCATCCAACAGTGGATCTAATTGGGAACACGTACACGGATTGTACACAGTTTACCGTTAGATGTCGGGATAAACATGATGGTTTCCGTTTCCTAGATAATATCGATATAATTCTATCAATATTCCCTCCGATCATTCAAATGTCACGAATGGATTCGCGAATGTCATGAGATTTTTTGTCAATCATTCAATGGATTGATTCGACATCATTTATTGTAATTAATGTATATTAATGTCACTATCTGATTGGTGTGTTTTCCATAATATATGGGATAATCCTTCCCATTGACTCATATTTTTCAAGATGGTTAAAACATGTTAAAACCACCAACCAGGAATTCAAGCATTCGAATTCCTTTTTTCATCCCGGGCAGTGGGTTCCCATGGCTTCCCGTTGCAGGCAAGGAAGAAAAAGCCAAAGCAAGGTGCGGGATGATCTGGGCGAAGTTCATAGGGCTGAGCCATGAAAGTTGCTGAGCCCTAACCCATAGGATCCATGGTGCTGCTATATATGGTAACATGGATCCCATCAATATACCCCCTTTATGTTCGCATATATACCAGCACCATGGATCCTATGGGTAATGTTACACACAGACCCCGCGGACCAAGCGGCCCAAGCCCAGAAGAGCACCAATACCAGGGAATTCTGTACGACGTCAAACGGGAAGGATTTGATGTTCAATTATGTTGCTAAGGTGTTGACCAGTACATGTTGCTTCATGTTGCTTCTACATATCGTAAGGTCAGAACATGTCGCGTCTACATATCATATGGAATCAACCATACAGTCATTGGGGTTTCTCATATAGACTTTCAAGAAGGTATAAAATCCCCCGGCTCCATGGAACAATTATCCATACATCATTAGGGCCTCTTATAGGGTTTCAAGAATATATCACAATCATCATCATCGTCATCATCATCATCATCATCGTCATCGCCATCGTCATCGTCATCCTCATCCTCCTCCTCATCATCCTCCTCATCACCATCATCATCATCATCATCATCATCGTCATCGTGATCGCCATCGTCATCGTCATCGCCATCGTCATCGTCATCGCCATCGTCATCGCCATCGCCATCGTCACCATCATCATCATCATCATCATCATCATCATCATCATCATCATCGTCATCGCCATCGCCATCGTCATCATCATCATCATCATCATCATCATCATCATCATCATCATCGTCATCGCCATCGCCATCGTCATCATCATCATCATCGTCATCATCATCGTCATCGCCATCACCATCGTCATCATCATTATCATCATCATCATCATCACCATCATCATCAGTCATCGTCATCATCGTCACCATCATCATCACCATCATCATCATCACCATTCATGTTCATCATCGTCATCATCATCATCACCATCATCATCATCCTCATCCCCATCGTCATCGTCATCGTCATCGCCATTGTCATCATCGTCATCTTGGCTTGCCTGGACGCTCCTTGCGAGTCCGGGCAAACCTCAGGGTCTTGCCGCAATGTTAGTTTTTTTACCCTAATGTTTATGTTTACTTGGGGCTATTGCACCAACTACCAATAAAATATGATTATTAGGCGGACGGCTCCATGTTTATGATGCTGAAAAGAGCAAATCAGTCAAAAGTTGGTAAGTAAAGGTATGGTTCAGTAATTATGTTCAACCCATGGCATGCTCCTGCAAGAAGATATTTGAGCCAACAAACACAAGCATTCCTAGTCCTCCACACACACAGAGATGCGCAACAGATATGAATGACACAGCCCCCTCAGCAAGAATGGATGGACACCACAAACAACCGGGAGATATGAATGTATCTCTCAAATAAAAATCAGTTTCACGACACGAAACCTTCATTTCGTATGTTCATGGTTGAGTGTTCAGCCATTTTGCTGAGGAAGATGCCAGATCCAGCCGAGAATTGCTTTTTGGATCTTTTTGGCAAAGAAACAAAATAGTCATGGAACGTACTCTCCTATCCCCCTATAGGATTCCATACCCAACCCCTAATTGGGGCCGGGTGGGCGATCTTGGTGGCAGGGCCAAGCCTAAAGCGGCACCGCGACCAGAAGCCAAGGCCCATCCGATCAGATGCCAATGGGGAGCCCAAAGCCATCAGAGCCCAATGGGATGACCACATGGTCAGAGCTACATGAGGCATATTGCATTCCAGGAATTGGATGCCACAGTGATTCAAAAGCAAAGAACAAGTTGCAGTGCTTGAATAGATCAAACGAGCAATGTTCGAAAAAGAACCTGTTGATTCATGATTAGGTCGAGGGTTTTTACTACCTTTGATTTGTTGGGAAGTAGCATAATCATGCATATTTGCTGCAAAATTATCATGAACTGGGAATCCCTCTTAAAAAGGCTCTATATCAAGGGATGACCAGCCGGAGCTCTTCTGACGTATTCCCACCACCTTGGGCTTCCAACATGCCACCGAAGGGCAACCCGGAAGATCACTTAAATTGGCTGGGATTTATCATTCACAGAGTCTCCAAAAGGATCGAAAAAAACTTAAAAAAAAACATGACTTTCTTGGAGTGATCCCCACCAACTGATATTACAAGTGACGCATATTCTGACATTACATCTGGCATTCTATTTGATATATGTGTTTATTTTATTTGTATATACATTCTGACATTGCATGTGTCATTCTATCTGGCATTCTGTTTGGCATTTTATCTGATATATTATACTCCTCTTCACTGAGATGGACGTGGAGGCCAAAAAAAATCCATCCGTACATTTTCTCAATTTTCAACGTCCATGTCAACGAACAGGAGAGCACATTCTATCTGGCATTCAGTCTGACATGATGTATATTCTGACATTCTATCTGGAATTCTTTGTGGCATTCTATCTGACATCTGGCGCTCACCGTTGAGGTCCGGCAGCACTGACATCTGGCACTCGCGGTTGATGTCCGCACAGAAGCTTTTATTCACATAAAGTTTTTTTTCACAGACGCTTCTACACAGAAGCTTTTACACACAGACGCTTTTTCCACACAGCAGCAAAAAGCTTCCGAAACCAACACCGCTATTTTTAATATCACCAAGCAGACGCTTTTACACGCAGAAATTGCACACACACACACACGCACTAGACAAAATCGGATCTTTTAAGAGATCCATCAGGAACTGAGTCCTTTAACGTGCAAATTAGTCAGGAAAACAAAAACTTGGGACCTAAGGTGATCTATGGGAGGTACTCCGAGACGACAATCACTGCCAGAAATGTCATCAAATCGAAATCCACCAGATACCATCCAATAAACCGTAGACCAAGACCATGACGTCGAAAATAAATTCAGATTGCGACAACCTCGACAACCGTGTAAAAATTTTCAAATTGCGACAACTGTGTAAGATTCAAATTCCGTTGTTGGGGTTCTTGGCTTAGCCCCTTGCCATACGGAGAGAAAAACCAATGCAGGTACAAGTGGTTGATCAGACCACTCATCCTCCGAAATGCCATAGCTTCGTTGGACTGGATAGGCAAATCGGCTCCAGTCCCCCTGCAGATTAAGTTACTGACATGAGAAACCCAAGAACAAATAGAAGTTTTTCATCTGTACAGATGTTACACACACACACCCGGCCGGAGCCGGGCCAACCCTGAAATGAAAGGCAAGAGGAAGAAAAAAGCGGACACAAACGACGGGCAAAAGGTCAAAAACAGCGCAGGAGGGGGAGGGGAACGGACGGACCTCCAGAACCAACCTACACGGCGAGACGGACCTGACCAAAACATGGCACACACCTAAACCCCACGACACATAACAGAGGGGCACGGGGGAAGAATTAGGACTGAATGGGGGACTAGTTGGTGAAGAGGGTGAAACAACCAGAACAATTAAAATTAAAAGGACTCAGTTCAATCCTAGGAAGTCGTGCGTTACTCCCAACCGGGACCGTGGTCAATTCAAGCCACATGGGCATAAACAGCGTTTCAAGATCCATCGAGTTAGATGCACGAAATGTTCAACCTCACCAACGAACCATCAAAAGCATTCAAAAGCAAGAAAACCACACCTGGAAAGCATGGACCTGCCTTGCTGTTGTGAAGTGTTTCAAAAGCTGGAGCTGCAGCAATAAAAAAGTAGTTTCTGATTGTTCAGCACGGCTTCGACGTGAAGAGATGAATGGTCCAAAGACACTCAAGGGACGGCCGGAGCAGCAGGACTTCACAAAAAACAGAATAACGGAAAGGTCAACTGTTTCGCTTTACTTAGATGAATTACCAAGTTAAAATGTGTGAATTCTGAAGTTAAGTCTGTCCTCAGTCACCCACAAAGGGGTTGCCTCCAATGGCCCTATGGCACCATGTCGGAGCCACCATAGGAATCACGCTAGACAAAATTGGATCTTTTAAGAGATCCATCAGGAACTGAGTCCTTTAACGTGCAAGTTAGTCAGGAAAACAAAAACTTGGGACCTAAGGTGATCTATGGGAGGTACTCCGAGAAGACAGTCACTACCAGAAATGTCATCAAATCGAATTCCACCAGATACCATCCAATAAACCGTAGACCAAGACCATGACGTCGAAAATAAATTCAGATTGCGACAACGGCGACAACCGTGTAATATTTTCAAATTGCGACAACGGTGTAAAATTCAAATTCCGTTGTTGGGGTTCTTGGCTTAGCCCCTTGCCATACGGAGAGAGGAACCAATGCAGGTACAAGTGGTTGATCAGACCGCTCATCCACTCATCCACCGAAATGCCATAGCTTCGTTGGACTGGATAGGCAAATCGGCTCCCGTCCCCCTGCAGATTAAGTTACTGACATGAGAAACTCAAGAACAAATAGAAGGTTTTCATCTGTACAGATGTTACACACACACGCACTTTTACACAGAACCGATACTTTTACGCACATTGTGTCACTTGAATTTGATTTAGTGCGAAAGGGTCACGTTTCAAGGTCACTCGTTGGAACCATCTCCAGCCTTGAAAATCAGGAACCTTGGTTTTGAACCTGCCCTCGTGAATTTTGATAATGCGGATTTGAGCTGCACCGACCTGTCCGAAGACTTTGCTATATGATGGCTGTTTTTTCCCCACCTGCCAGGTGATCCTCGACTAGCTGTCCTCCTCCTCCTCCTCGTCCTCCTCCTCGCCTCCTCCTCCAGTTTCTCCTCGACCATGTCTGCATCAACTTCCACCTCCACTTCCGCCTTGCCAACTCGTCGCCAAGCTCTTCGCCACTGTAACCTACCTTATAAGTGGTGCTAAGTTACCTTATAAGTGGTGCTAAGCGGGGTGCTGTCTCTAAGTCACTTACGTAAGTAGTTACAGTTTTTGGCTAACTATATATATATTATGTTCCATAAATGATTATGCGACTTATGGCACTTGGCTAACCACTTAGCGTATGTGGGCTAAGTGAGATAGGCAGCTTAAGCCCCAAGTGGCGTAAGTCCGGTAAAGGATTTACGCTACTTACGTATCTAGGCTAAGTGCACTTACAAACATTTGCGGAATAAACACAAAATCCCGATTCAGATTTGGTGGAAACACAAAAAAACTGAATGGAGTTTTGGTGGAAACACAAAATTCCGTTGCAAGTTTTCGTGGAAACACAAAAATCCAAATCGCCTTTTGTGGAAACACAAAAACGTTCGCGGACTTAGGTAAGTGCTGTAAGCCACTTACGTAAGTGCGCTAAGTGCTGTCCCAGTAAGTCCACTAATTGACATACTGTAAGCGCTGTATCCAAATAGTAAGTGCCGTATGTACCTAGTATGTCCCCTATGTGCTTATAACCGCCCCCGAGCCTCCAAGCATCTCCATGAACGTGTCGAAGGTGTTTTGCAGGTTGCGTTTCTACATACGGTATCCGCTTTATATGCTGGCATGTGCTGGTACGTTGTACTCTGTAACTAATACTGTCTCTGGGGTTCATCCCATTTTTGCATCATCTACAATAATAGTATAGCTTTGTTTTGGGGACGACATACTTGATCTCGACACGTTTTTGTGGGTCCTGCACCGCAGCTGCTTCGCAGGCAGTGCCACTGAGAACTGGAGCTCGCGGTTGAGGTCCGTCAATGCCCGTTGAGATCTGGAGCGTTGAGGTCCGGCAGTGCCTACTGAGTCTGGAGCTCGCGGTTGAGGTCCGACAGTGCCCACTGAGATTTGGAGCTCGCCGTTGAGGAGGTCGAGGAGGTGGAGGAGGAGGAGGCGGGCATGCAGCTCTGTTAAAACCTAAAGACCCTCACCTGGCAGGTGGGGAATCATCATCATAATACTGCCGGAGGATAGAAACATAGAATTATTTCGATATCTTATAAAATCATCCTACCCCATGATTCGCATCCCTTCCTGAGCCTTTCCTAGGCACACGCACGTCCTGCTTTCGCACAGCAACTTGGATTTGTATGGTAGGGCCTCACGTTGGTTGACAAAAAAGGGAGGGGTCGGGGTCATCTCCATTTTTCAGAACATGCTGTTCGTATGTGTGATGAAACAGATCTTTTTAGTGGTTCTCTAAAAATTCCTCTAGGGGTATCCGTTTGTTGGAAATAATGGTTGGTAAACAGATGATGATCAATGGAGATATTGAGGTTTCCTAATTCACGGAAATACTTTCAAATCACCCGAGTCATGACCATGATTTAGTATTGGAACAACCATGGTGACTTGATGTGACTTGGGGATCGTCCATGACCTGAAGAAACATTGAGAATCCTCCATAAAAGGTTCAGATAATAATGTTATAGATTTAAAATTGTTATTATTGCATGAAATGTCAATAAATAAATAAGTGTACATGTTTAAAAAACATTAACTAAATTGTACGTCAGTCACCCGCCCCCAAGACCAGCGCAATCCTGAGGCGGCATGTACTTGTATTGTCTGTACTTTGTGCCCTCCAGGTACCCATAAAAATTGGTAAAAAATAACATGTTAAGAAATAAGGTATGGATAATATGTTTAAAATCATTTTGTATGAGTATTTGGAGGGCCTATGTATAAAACTCAATGGATATACATGGCCAGTGTAGAAAGCAGCCGTGTGGTTAAACGTTGGGTGGGCCCAGTCCATACTTTTGGCAAGTGGTTAGGTATTTCGTGGCTGTGGTCGCCATTCATGTTCTTCCAGTTGTGAGTTTTGTTCGCAAAGAACGACAACCATAGTTGTCAGATTTAGGATTTGTGAATTTTGCTGATACTTAATTTTCCCAATTTTGAAACCCACTACTTGGTGAATCTTTTGGGATTCGTTTTTTTTTAAAGTTCCTTGCGCAAATCCAAAAAATGTAAAACCATTGACCATTGATTGCAGATCATATTATATTATATTCACCACCAACGTGAAGGTAACATTCAAGTATGAAGGTATCATTTTTTCTCACCATACAATCAAAAAACTCAGAAAATCTGTATCCACACGTGCCTGGGGATCATGCAGAGCAATTCTTGTTTCCCCTATTTGACTGGGTGTGAAAAATAATGGGCCTGCCTTCAAATATGGCCATTTTTTCATAGGAAACATCCCATGATAATCCATGGGATGTGGGGATATTATATTTTCAGGCCCCCAAAAAGTGATGTTTGTATGGTTTTATCCTCGTTCTTCGTTGCGGGTGATATCCACTTCTGTCCTGAACTATATTATGCAACCTTGCCTTTCGAGAGGATACGACTCTAGATTCAGGTCTATGCATTTATGTGGACAATTTTCCCAAGATAAACACACATATATATAATATATAAATATAATATATATATAATATATATATATATATAATATATATTTGGTTTACGGATTAACTATATATAGGAACCCCCAGAAAGATAGAAGACATATCGATCACTATCTGAGCAGGATTTTTTACTGTACTTTTCAATCCTCCGCGCATGGGCATGATCCTCCATATAATGACCTCATTCTATAAGCATAATCCCATACAATCCCCTATAGAATGCTCCGTTCCACATGTTTTCAACATCAGTCAGGGAGTGTATTTTTTCAACACGTTTTTCTTACTGATAAACGTAGAGAATGAGGGAATCATCCTTTTCATAATCATCCCGACAACTCCAATTCCCTATGGCACCGGTAAGTGTTGCATCTTTTTGGATTTGCATCTTAACCCACCCAAAAAGATAGAAAAGGTCATCACTATTTCAGTCAGGATGTTCCTTTTCAACATGGTTTTGGGGGTTGCAAAACGCTGATTTTCCAAAGACGCGCCATTCAGAATCTCAGTGGCTAGGCCTGCGCATCATAGTGGCCTCACGCAGCCGCAGGTGCCAGATGGTGCCAGGGCTCCAGTGTCATCATGGCTGGGAAATCCACTGAACTAAAAATGGGAGAGTCACCGGAAAATATGATAAATTCACCTAATGTGGGGAAAAAAACAATGCCATAAACCACCCATGTGGGAATGGTTTTTAGCACCTATTTATGGTGACATTGGGGGATGGTTTATTATTGTTTTACCCATATTACAGATTTAGGTTTTAATGGGAAAATCATTGAACTAAATGGATCTAAAGGTGGATAGGGCCAATAATGTTTGCGTAGTGTTGATCGTGCAAATGCATATAGTATTTAGTAGTTATTTTTTGAAATGCAACATGTGTTTTTGTACCCAAAGTTATGCACTTTTTGGCGGAATTTCAATATTGTGTTGTATTTTGGTTCCAATCTTTAGAAACAGCGGATCCATTTGGAAGTTGATGCGAAAAAATAACTTCAGAATATTGACTTAATCTGCAAAGTTGAACGCCTTTGTGGCAATCACGATTACTATGCTATTGCATATTAATTATGGACAACTTTGGGATCCACCAGTGGAAAACATGTATGGAAAGCATTTGAACACGGGATCCCCGATAAACTTTTGGATAGTCATATGGTCCCGGGGCCGGATGCAGAGCTGATCAGAGCTGACGGGCTGATGAGAATTCGGTGCAACTTGTTGGGCTTTTTGAGTGTGAAGGGTGATACTCTTGGGCTTTTCATTGTTTGGACAACTCCATCACTTGGACAATGTGGGTTTGAACATAGGGTGTCTCTGGTTTATCATAACTTTCTCCGTCAACATATGCAAGATGTTCAATTTCGAAGGAAGGGCCACCCAAACGATGCGCAGGGATCTGATTTGCGCTGGATATATTGAGGTAAACAAATACAATTTGGGGCCCTCCTTTTGCGGGGCAATTTGTGGGGCGGATGTGCATTTTCAGAACACAATTCTTTATAAACAATACTATATAAGCACAATGTGAGGCCCCCAAGATAGCTAAGTTGGTTTACAACTCCAATAACTATGGTTTATGGTATTTATAACTATAGTTACTGGGGCTTATAAACCAACTTAGCTATCTTGGGGGCCTCACATTGCAGGAATAACTGGGCTTGGGCACATTTGTGATTTGACCTGTGTATTTCAACCATTTGCAGCCCCGGGATGTCATGGCGGGCCGCAAGGGCCGCAATCCCCGAACGGGATGATCCTGAACCTGGGATACAGTAACACACGACCCAGATATAACATGATATTTAAGTGGCATTATATCCCATTCAATGTAGTTATGATGTGATTAATGATGTTATTAATGATGTTAGAACTGTGCCAGTCCTGGAGAATGACAGTCATAAAGTGTGATCATTGATCATGCCTGGTATAGTTGGCTAAGCATGATAGTATTCCATCAAAACAAAAATATATATATAGTACAGTATAGCCTCTGATTGTAGTGGGTAAAACTACACACCATGTAGTTTTGTTACCCACTTACTGTACTAACCACAATACCTCCATTGTATCCTCATGATAGCCTCTGGATTTTTTTTTATCGCAGCTATTGAAGATCACCATCATTGGTAAATCATCAACAAATGGGCCATGTATGGTATATAGCTATGTTAAACGATATTATATTATAGGTAAATCACCATCATTAATTATAGGTAAATGGGTCATTTATAGGTAAATCATATAGGTAGATCACCATCATTGTGTTTTCATGATATCCATGTTCCCACTTCTGAAACATGTTCTATCCGCGTACGACATTATATTCCCATGTCCCCAGCCTGGCAGGCAATGCGGATCCTTGAACTTCCTCCAGATCGACTTTGCGACCTGCGAGAAGAGGCGGCTCGGCCCCGATAGCATATAGACTTTGTAGTGTTTTACTGATTCTGTTCTCATTGGGGTTGTTTGTTTTGTTTGTTTGAATATGTTTGAATGGCTTATGATGGTAAACTGTTAAGACACGAACAGACTTGAGAGGTCAAGTCTTCGAAAGATGATGTCAATACTTTCGAAATAGTTGTATCCTGTATTCTTTAAAATTTGGGTTTGGTAACCATGGCAAGTTGTGGATCTCACACAGGGTGTACCCCTAGAAATATATATATATATATATATACATACCAGGAGCTTCAAAGACACAAAAAATTGTAGGTCCAGTGAGAAAAACCTAGTTTTTCTCGATAAAAACCGGGTTTGTGTAAAGAACCAATATTTTGGTTTTTGTTGGATTTGGGCAAATTTGTCCAAATCGGGTGGACCCGTATCAAATTTCTCCTCGTTACATGTAGTAATTTCATACTGACAACTTGTGAAATCTGTCAGACAGAACGCGCGATCGAAACCGAAGCAAGCGTTATCAGACATGATGCGCGCATTCTCCACCAGCTGCAGTTGCCTCCTATGCCGCGAACTTTCCCTTCAGCGGGACTGGAGGTAGCCAAAAAGTCGCAATGGATATGCATGGCATTTCAAAAGTCAGCTTTTCAGATATGAACCCAGTAAATTGACAATAGCTCCGCAATCTGCATTGTTTTCTTTTTGTCTGGATCGGGCAATTACCGGTTCGATCTTGCAAAACCACAAGCGAAGCCTTAAAACTCGACGTCGCGCCGTCAATTCGCGGAGGCAAAAAACCCATATTTTGAGTACGGGTTAGTATGGGTTAAATATGGGTTAAATATAAATATGGGTTCCTTAATACCATTTTTTTTTTACTATATCAGAATATGGGTTTAGTACGGGTTAAATATGGGTTTAGTACGGCTTAGTACGGCTCAAATATGGTTTTTTGGCATTTTTTGGGTACACACCCTAAAATTGTCATCCGAAATGATTAAAAACCGAAAAACTCGATTGATTTTTCATGTGTTTTTTTCGATACTTTTGTTCGACTGTTTGTCGGACTTATGCAATCCAGAATCAGTTTTTCCCAGTGTTAAAAAATACTGCCATGTTTCAATTTATGCTTCTAGGGGTGGTTCTTGGGAAAAAAAAATCCAACGACTTCAGATTGACTGTGATCACACTTAATGTTGTCCGACATGTTCCAAGAGCATTGGTCCCTTTCTTGTGAGAACTGCCAGCCAAAGCCAGCAGGGTGGAAGTATAATCAACACGAAGGGTACTGAGAGGGATAGACCCAAGGCTGGTATCAATAAAGGGGTCTGAATCGTCTAAGGGAACGAATCATGAGATGTCATGACACCAAGTGTGAGGAAAAGTGGTTTTTTCCCTAGTAAAGAAAATTCCCATATTTTCTGAGAAAAAAGTTTTTTTTCATAACTGAAGAAAAAACAGGGTTTTTGGAAAAAAAAACTGCAAATTTGTGGGTTCTTGATGCGCTAGGTATATATAATTATATTATATTTATATATGTATAATCCCCCTTTTAATTTCTCTTATTAAATCCCGCCACCCGGGGGGCGGGACCCAATTTTTATAGAGTCCCGTTCACCTTTTTTTTAACATGGCTTATAAAATTCTACGTTTTTTTAATAACGGGTGCCCCAAAAAAACATCATTTTATACACGACCCCTTTTTTCGGGGCTATAAAATGACTAACATGGGTTATCTCCTCAGGAGAAAAAGCGGGGGCGGGGTCATAAAACTGAATGAACCACTGAATGGTTTAACGCTGATTGTGGATATTATTTGTAGATAGAAATCAGTGTTTAAAAATTTCGAACTATTGAACACATATTTTTACAATTTTAATATGTTACAAAAACAGTTTTTTCTGGTTTACCAACTATAAAAGTGACATTTTTCATTTTGCATCATTTTCCCGTTCTTGTTTTCCCGTTGTAACCCTCCGTTGTGTCTCCCCGAGGCGCTTGGAACTGCTCGCTTTCGTTTTCCGCCAACGCGCGCGGCGGAGAACGAAAGCGAGCAGTTCCTGACGCCCCCACAGCTTCACTGCTCTAACAGGGGCTTTTATTGATTAGCCATAATGTAAGATACACTTACTTTGCAAATCTTTGCAATATAAACAATTTCTTTTGAAAATTACAAGTTTTACCAGCACAAACTGAGAAAAAACATACCCGGAGAAATCAGGTTTGCACAGGTTTTGTTCTTATAAGATGCCTTGGAGGTGCCTTATAAAATGACTCCCTTCTCGGGGACACCAAGTTAGTAGAATTTCCACTCCCGCTTTATAAAATGAGTTTCGAATCCTGTGCAAAAAGTTAGGCCAGGATCCCGGGACACCGTAAGAGATTTTCATGCTGATTTTGGTAACTGGGAGTCGCATTTTGTAAGCCGTTATTCTTTGCTAAATCCATTGCCATATATTGCTGTAGGTCCTGCAATTGCCATTTTGCAAACTTTGGTGTGGTGCATTTGTCATTTTATAAGGGAAAAATGGGGGGTTCTTATATGTTGGCGCCACCCGGGTCAGACACTTAATTATAAGGGGGATCATCTATATATATATGTATATGTATATATATATATATATGTATTTGTATTTATATATAATGTATATATATATATATATATGTATTTATAATTATACATATACACACATATATATATAATCACTGCTGTGGTGTATCCGAAAATTGTTTTGTTTCTGTGAAATCGTGACACATTCAGCATTCTTGCCATTCTTGGACGCAAATCCAGATATGCAAATTGGGTTGAAATCCAAATTTCCCTGACATGTAGTGATTTCATCCCCCAAATTCATTCCAAATTCTACATACCCTCTGGTTATGACTAACATAGCCATGGTATAGATGGTCCATGTTGTTCGATGGTTTACCTATTAATAGCATGGTGATTTTCCATGGCTAACTGTTACATAACCACATGGGTTTTTTCGGTGAAAATCCCGTGGATTTTCCCTCCCAAGTCCGTGAATCCAACATGGACAGGTGATCAACAAGGCCTACCGCAGATTAGCCTTGTCACGGCCTCAACCGGATCAGTCGGCGACACGCTTTTCGATTTTCGGCATCTGGTTATTTGTAACACTTTGCCATGGAAAGATTCACCATGCTATTAATAGGTAAAACTAGGTAAAACAATTATAAATGGGCCATTTTCAATAGCTATGTGAAATAACCAGAGGGTAAATGATTTAGGGAGAAGATGGGGAATTTTGAAGCAAAGCATGTTGAATTACTAGAGGGTATAGTTGTTTTTTTTCCTGATGCATCCATATAACTTTTCCTTGTCGATTGATATTTTATCCCCCGTGTCTTGACAAACCCGTATGTGCCATATATAATGGCATGGTCAAAACTTGGCCAAAGTCAAAGTTTGTCCAGTTACCATGTTTTGACCATGTTTTTACAATCTGTTGGGTTTTATTCTGTGGTTTATCCACCAGGTATTGAATTCAATTATATTAATAATGGTTTATTCAGGTTTGATGCATAGAGGTTCATATTCAATCATATTACTAGTTACTAGCAACTTGTTTCAATGGGGGTTGACAGGAAGAAGTGGATCATAAATAATTACGCTCCTCTTAAAAAGGGAGTGCGGACTCATCAATGCAATGTGGGAACCCTGTTTTCAACCAAACAGTACGTTCAGGGATGACAATGAAACTGGGCACTGCTCATGTGTCGGAACTGGGTGTAGTCGATGTAATATGAATGTTACTTCCGAGGAGCATATCTGAGATTTGCTTTCCAAAACAAAAACATCCCTCAAATCAACATAGACTCTGAACATGTTAGCATAGAAACTCATCCTTCAACCCCCTATTCGACAAGGTCTATGTTAGGCTATCTTAATTTCAGTCACCGGGTTACCCATGGATACCCCCAGTGTCACGTCTACGTTGTAGGCGGTGGCATCCTGACCGCCACTGCAACCGGCACAAGAAAGAGGACCGGTCACCCGGTCAGCGATGGGGAAAGAATTCATCTCCCGACCCTCAAGCAGCAAAGGATACTTCATGTTTATGTGGACCAAAGATTGAGAATGGGAAATCATCCCTAATGCTGGGACAGTCTGAAATAAATTCTTATAATCCCTTCCCCCTACATGAAACACCAAAAACAATGGGGATAGTTTCCATATTGTTCCGATCTTCTAAAAGATTGGTCTGCCCCCCAAATCTCATAATGGCATCCAATCTAAGATCGTTTTTGGCAACCAAAGCGATTAATTATATATGATTGCCTGTCGACAATGTGGATATATGGAATGTTAGACCATTGAACTAGATATTTCTAATGTCTGGTATCATCATCCACCATTCTGGGCAACAATTTTTTCGGTGTCCAAAGATAGGAATGCAGCAAACCTACTGAAACGGGCAGGTCATGTGATTTTGAGATCCACCACTTTTTGAGATACTCAGTAATTAACCACGATATGAACATGCCAGGTGCATCGAGTTTGCTATCCACTGGGAACAAGAGGAATATATATATACATACTTGTACCTTGAAAACGTTGGGACATTCATTTCAAGTTCTATCCAATGATCCCATATTACATAGATCTTATGGAAATACCTTGGACATTTTATTGAAATTCTTAGGGGTTGTATTTGCAGCTGATCACCAGAGTGCGATTGCCAATCTTCAGTATTGGGGTACGCGCCTCGCATTTGACCCTACCCCAATGGTTTCGCATATGACCCTACCCCCATTCTGGGGTAGGGTCGAATGTGAGAAAGTATCGTTTTTAGCTGCGAAAAGAGGGTCCCGGAGATGATGTTGATCATGATGATGATGATGATGATGATGGTGGTGGTGGTGATGCTGATGATGATGATGATCATGATGACGGTGATGATGGTGATGATGATGATGATGATGATGGTGACGACTTTGATGATGACGGATGATCGTGATGATGCAAGGGGGGGCTGGTTGATTTGATACCAATGAATGTAATTGTTCAAGGGGGGCTGGTTGATTTGATAGCAATGAATGTCATTGTTCAAGGGGGGCTGGTTGATTTGATAGCAATGAATGTCATTGTTCAAGGGGGGCTGATTGATTTGATAGCAATGAATATAATTGTGCAAGGGGGGCTGGTTGATTTGATACCAATGAATGTAATTGTTCAAGGGGGGCTGGTTGATTTGATACCAATGAATGTCATTGTTCAAGGGGGGCTGGTTGATTTGATAGCAATGAATGTAATTGTTTAAGGGGGGCTGGTTGATTTGATAACAATGAATGTGATTGTTCAAGGGGGGTTGGTTCACGGATGTCTGGTTTGAGACAGGGTAAAGTGGGGTAGGGGCAAATGTGAACCGGGAAATGTTGTTTTTTTTCCTGGAAGGGTTGCGTATTTTTGTTAGGGTAGGGTCGAATGTGAGGGTGCGTGCGGTTCTTTTGGAGTAGGGTCGAATGTGAGGCTGCGGTAGGGTCGAATGTGAGGTCCGTACCTGGGGTTACTGGATTGCTAGAGATCCACGCAGCAGTATGACAACTGTCTTCCAAAAGTATCTTAAACAATGCAGGCACCTCATTTATCCTCAATCAGATGCGCAAGTTCGAACAAAATAGATGTAATTATCCTACATGGAGGATCTGAGTTGGTAGTTCTTTATAGTTCTTTTACATCACATGTTTGTTTATTTCCATTTCGAATGTTGACTTTATCAGACTTATTTGCCTTGCATTGTTTGCGTGGTTTGAAGCCACCCGCCAGTACTTGAATCCTTGGCATGTTGATGTCTGTTTATTTTAAAGTTAAACAGAAGAATCTAATATCATGCTCAACAAACATCAAGCAAGTTTTGCATCGTATGAAGGTTCACCATGAGTAGCTCATGCGGAAACTCGACCATGCCTTGACCATAGTGATCTGAGAAAACGTGGACAGGAGGCAAACGCGAAGTTCGTTGAGCTGCGCAATGCCTTTGAGTGCACAGCTCAGTGCGACATTGGGGAAGTTGACCGGAAAACGGACGCGGATTGTTACTATAAAAATCGGTTCAAGATTTGAATAAAGTAGGTTTACAGTTAATAAACAATAACACATCAGTGGTTTCTTGAAAACATTACCGTAATGCTGGCGGGCGGCTGACTCAACCTTGGAAATTTGGTACAGTGAAACGCAGGTTACCTGGTGCTTATCAGGGAATGATCCTGGCTAACTATCAATAATTTATTAATAATCATCCAAGCAACCCCATTCCCAACCCATCCAGCAACCCTACGTTTTTCACGCACCAGTAAGTTGTAACAATCTGTGCCACTGTAACCATCTGTACCATGATTTGTGCAATCGTTTGTTGATGTTGGCTTGTCTGAAAACGCGGTTTCCCAAAAATCCAATGTTAATTATTTGCTAATTATATATTTTCCAGTTAATCCAATGTTAAATTATAATTGTTAATATGTTTTTCCAGTTGAAAGAACTATATGGATATCCCCGTTGACTCATTTGGCATTCTTGACGCAAGCATTTTTGATTCATGCTGTCCCCCAAGAGGATGCCCAGAATGTCCACCATTCTGCCATGGGATAGTGGCATAGATTCATTATCATATTCGAATGATTAGTCCATGAAGGATTCATAAATGATATAAATGATGAATGGTGAATGAATGGATCATAGTTTATCATTGTTTGTATACTTTCCATTGGTTCATCGACCCTTTGGAAACTTTTTGAGCACCCCTGGATCAACAAAGGGTTGCTACAGCTGTGCTTCAGGTTGATGTGCGATTTCTTGAAGGCCAAAAAGCCGATCCAGGACATGGCCACCGGGCCGCCTTAAGGTGTTCTGTGGCCAGTTTCCGGGGTGGTGGCAATCCATTAATGTGGCTTTATTAATGAACTCCGTATCATGTATATACAATGGTAAAATAATATACATAATATTAATATTACATAAGGAGTGCCGTTCATGATGGTGGGATGACCACAATCAATCTGTTGCACTATGTGATACTATGTGTAACTTGACCATGGCGCATACAATTCGATGTGGACTCCACCATGGGTCTGTGGAATATGACATGGGCGCAGGCTACCTGAAACTGGGGTACTGTACTTCCAAATCCCATGGTTGAGCATCAGTTGTACCATGGTTTATGGATGTTTATGGCATTTTGGGTATACCCAAAGCATACAATGTGAGCCCCCCTAGTTATAAGTTGGTTAACAAAAGCCCCAGTAACTATAGTTATAAGTACCATAAACCAACTTATCTATCTTGGGGGCCTCACATTTTATGAATGATCATCATCCATATGGAATGGAGCTCCTCGGATAGGTCGACTTTTCAAAGGTCGACTAAAACGGCGCTGCTTTCGCATGGAGGATGGAGCCCTTTGAGATGACCCCGGAGGACTCGGATCGCCAAACACTTCAGCGATTTGATTTTGCAAAGACACCTTTCAATTGTCGAAGAACTTGGTGCAGTTTTCAGGATCCTTTTCCCGAATGCGTAGCAAGGGTTCCCGTTTCACTCTATAGGGGTCTGGGGGTTGAGGGTGTGTTCGCTCGACGTTGCCCAACCGTTCGCAACCGTCCGCAACTGTTCGCAACCGTCCGCAACCGTTCGCGCGAGGGCCGCATGGCCGTGCCTATGGTGAGTTCTGCAAAAGGGGTCACTTTTGGGGGCTTCAAACGTCGCGTAGCGTTTCGCATGGCAGGCGTGGCACATTGTGACATTCAGACATGTTTCACAACGTGACAAAAGTTGTTTTGTGTGGCAGGCGCAATACTTTTGCGACCTTTTCAAACGATGCCTTGTAGTTATCATGGCAGCGCGCAGCACTTTGGACGTGTCCATCTTAATTTTGCCTGGCAGGCGCAGCACTTTAGACGTGTCTTCTGGCTCGTTCTTTGCGAATAGCATTGTCAGGGCTGCGTGAAGTGGTGACAAGGTGCAAATTCCAGTGCAGGCGTGGCATTTTGTGAGATATGCTGAAAATTGACGGAATCCTCGCACGAAACATCGATTTTGAAGTTGCAAATTTTGAGGTTCTAAGGAAAACTAGGAAAATTAGGAAAACGTCGATTCTGAAGCTACAAAGTGTGAAAATTGGAGGGCGGCGTTTCGCACGAAACGCTCGTTTTGAGGCTCCAACATGTCTTGTCTCGATTCTCTGGATTTCTTCTGCCGTCGCCGAGTCTATGGAGGAAGCTGCAAAAGCTCTCCTTTTCGAAGGTTTCCAAGCAGGTTGTAATGTCGTTTTGCGTGGTAGGCATGGTACTTCCTGACGTTCTCACGTGTCTGCAAGCGTGTCGACAATCGTTTTGTGTGACAGGGGCAATACTTTTGCATCGTTTTCAGACAATGAGTTTGCATTTTTTGTGGCAAACGCAACGCTTTAGAGAGCTCCATCGTCATTTTGCGTGGCAGGCGCTGCACTTTAGACGTGTCGTGTTGCATGTTATTTGGGCATCGCATTGTCAGGGCTGCGTCAAGTGCACGGTGGCACTCCACACTCAACACGTTACACTTCACAATTTTCATTTTACACTCCACACTTTACACTCCACACTTTACACTTTACACTCCGCACTCCACACTGTACATTTTATATACACTCCACACTCCACACTTTACACTCCACACTCCACACTTTGCACTCCACACTGTGCACTTTACACTTTACATTTTACACTCCACACTTAACACTCCACACTCCACACTGCTTTACACTCTACACTCCACACTCCACACTTTACACTCCACACTTTACACTCAACACTTTACCACACTTTAATCTCTACACTACCCATCACACTACACTCTACACTCCACAATCTACACTCCACACACTTTACACTTTACACTTTACATCACTTTACACTCCACACTTTACACTCCACACTCCACACTCTACACTTTACCCTCCACACTCTACACTCCACTTTCTACACTCCACTTTCTACACTCCACTTTCTACACTCCCTACACTCTCTACACCCTCTACACTCTCTACACTCTCTACACTCTCTACACTCTCTACACTCTCTACACTCTCTACACTCTCTACACTCTCTGCACTCTCTGCACTCTCTGCACTCTCTACTCTCCACACCTTACACTCCACACTCCACACTTTACACTCCACACTTTACACTTTAGACTCCACACTTGACACTCCACACTTTACACTCTACACTTTACACTCCACACTCTACACTGCACTCCACACTTTACACTTTACATTTTACACTCCACATTCAACACTCCACACTCTACACTCTACACTCCACGCTCCACACTTCACACTTTACACTCCACAGTCTACACTTTACACTTTACTTTTTGCACTCCACACTCTAGACTTGACACTTTCCACCCCACACCTTGCACTTTACACTCCACACTGCGCAATCCCCGCGTCACACTCTACACACTACATTCCACACTCAACACTCCATTTTCTTCACGCTCCACACTTTGCACTCGGCCCTCTTCCGCATACCACAGTCTACAGTGCACTGGTACGGTGACAGGGGAAAAATGTACAAGACTGTTCAAACAACTTGTTTGACAAAAGTGTTGACGTGACTGCATTCTGTTTCGTGGGCTGCATCTGGTTTTGTGAGGATAGTGAGGCCTGTTGATATTATCCACAATCCACAGATATGTTTGTTGAGTATGGCTGAAGTTGTTACACCATGTACAGTGATGTACAGTGTACAGGGCTTTTCCGAGACGCGCTGTACCCCCGTGACTGGGGGCCATTGCTTGGGGAGAAAAGGGTCAGCAAAACATGCCGAAGCGCGGATGAATGTTGCCACCGTCTCAAAAAGATCAATGACTTGGAGGATACTGTACCTCAAAATGGTCATTTTCATAAGGAAACTGATGATAAACCATAAGAATTCGCAAACTACTCCAACATCACAAGGCACCTTCCCCATCAGCAAGTCCTGTACTCGAAGTCCTGATGCGAGTTGCGCAGCGTTGAGAGTTGAGTTGCAAAACAGGAATCGCAATGTCGTTCGTCGAAAACATTGTGCAAGCAAAGATAGACATAGGTTTGGTCATGTGCAATCCCTTTGGAAAACAGTCCTTCCGAACAGACATACTATATTATTTTACATTGATACAATAGACGCAGAATCCATAGAAATGATATGAATTCTCCACCATCTGAAAATGGTGTTTAAGCGACTTCCCAAAGATGTATTTTGCCCGGTGATTTGCCGGAAAGATGGAAATCCCAACTCCGTCATGTTGCGACATGGGTGAATTCGATATTTTTTGTTTTCCCTGGAAAAATCAGATACCCTGTGGTAATCACGTTCATTCATTTTCATCATCTATAAATGGACCATTTTGCATAGAAAACTAGCAAATTACCTGGTAAAGCCAGCCAAATCCAGCCTTCGCAGGGGAAGCCCTGGTGTGGATGGACCCTGATCGCGTCTATCGGGCCAAGAAGGTCCCTTGAAAGTTCTTTGGGTGGGAGGTGTACATGGGACGTGTAATGATGGGGACTTGAATATGATAAGTTTGTTTAACATAGTAGATATTCTGACAAGCTGGTTGGATGAGATACCCAGGAAAGATGATTGAGACGTTTATGGGCATATATGGTATGGGATACATAACCAACTATAGTTTGTATAATCATTATCACACACGGTCTCACAAGCACAGGGCCAGCTGCAGCGCAGGCCCGTGTGTCCAACACAGTACACTTGCTCATGGTGAGCAGGGTTCGACACAGCAAAGCACAACTGAAAGAAGGCAGTCGTCAGAGGTTGCCGGCTGCCGACTTCCTTGCATCCACTGGAAAACATTAACGGCCGGCAGGGCCCACGTAGGCCACAAACAAACTGAAACAAGGCACCGGGGAGGTTGTTTCCGCCGGGCAACTCACAAGGAAAATAATCTATATAATTGTTGAGGAAAATGGCTGCCGGTTGCCGCCTCAAGGCTCAAGTGTTGCAGGCCCTTAGCTCACCCTAGCGGTACGTTTGTCCTCTATTGCTGTCCCACTGGCACCTGATGATGCTTGTGCGAAACCAGCAGTTTGCCTCCTGACTCCTTCCTGTCCAGCGCATGCGGCAGCAACTGCCAATGGCTACTAAGCCAATCAAATCTGATTCGGGCAGACACAAGTGCAATGACATTCATGCAAGGGCAAATTGCACGTGCCCTTCCACGCAGAGCGCCATCACAGTCAGGGATGAAACAGAAGCATGCGTTGTCGTAGTCTTGTCCTCCAAATTGGTCATCCAAAGCATGTGTGACAGATAAAAGCCACATGATCGAAATGGCTAGCAAGAAGTGCAATGATAAGGGCTGCTGAATGCCAGCGGCATCCTCGCCGTCATAAGCAGGCGTGTGCCATAGAGATCCGTCAGTTGTCACAGCCATCATCTCGGCCAAGCAAGGCCATACATCCACAAGCAACGTGTTGCTGAGCCAATTCAGAATCAAGTAAGGCACGATCCAATGAGACAAAACGATGTGGCGAAATCAATTCCCAAGCATCTGTCAAGGTGTACCACTGGTAGGACTTGGGCCGACACTGAGTGTATAATCAGTAAATCATTGGATTAGATAAACCCACTCGCTGGGGGACGTGGCACCAGCATGAATAGGGAATTACCGTCAAAACTGAGGGATGACCATAACCTACAATGTTGAATGGCAACAGTTTTGGAGGCTGTAGGTTTGCAAGTTTCAACAGCTTTCACTGCAATGCCATTCATTCAACCAACAGAAGTCACTCGATAAGACTCTTCTGACTCTTCTGACATCGGGTGTATTCAAAATGTGGGGAACAACTAAAATCATGCAACATCTATCTATCTATCGATCTATCTATCTATCTATCTATCTATCTATCTAATCTATCTATCTATCTATATCTATCTATATCTATCTATATCTATCTATATCTATCTATATCTATCTATATCTATCTATATCTATCTATATCTATCTATATCTATCTATCTATATCTAGCTATATCTATCTATATCTATCTATATCTATCTATATCTATCTATATCTATCTATATCTATCTATATCTATCTATATCTATCTATATCTATCTATATCTATCTATCTATCTATCTATCTATATCTATCTATATCTATCTATATCTATCTATATCTATCTATATCTATCTATATCTATCTATATCTATCTATATCTATCTATATCTATCTATATCTATCTCTATCTATCTCTATCTATCTCTATCTATCTATCTATCTACCTATCTATCTATTTACAATGTGAGGCCCCCAAGATATCTAAGTTGGTTTATAACTTCAATAACTATGGTCTATGGTACTTATAACTATAGTTACTGGGGCTTAAAATCCAACTTATAACTGGGGGGCCTCACATTGTATATATACATACATGTCATGCTGGGGGAAAAACAATGGTTTTTCAGGATCTTTCAGGCAAATTGATGCATAGTTCCCGGAAAAATCCACCATTTCTAGATGTTTGCCCTGGGGAAAACCATGCCCGACGACGCAGACGTTGCACATGGCCCGCATGGGCCGACGCTACGTGGAACTAATCCCTGCAGGTGGGCGACGCAACTGAAACCATGGTGCTGAAGGGTATACCCAATTTATAATATATACATATATGTATATGTATATATATATAATGTTTGCATCTGATTAGTGTGAGGGGCCCCCCCCTAAACAATTTGAGGATACTCTATAACTCGCACTTTTTTTTGCCCCCCCCTCAACATTTTTTTGGTCAATCAACTTAAGAAAGGGACTTTCAATTGATTTCAACTTTCAATTGATTTCAATTTACTTTTAATTAATTCAATTTACTTTCAATTGATTTCAATTTACTTTTAATTTACTTTCAATTGATTTCAATTTACTTTCAATTTATTTCAATTTACTTTTAATTTACTTTCAATTTACTTTCAATTGATTTCAATTTACTTTTAATTTACTCTTAATTTACTTTCAATTTACTTTCAATTGATTTCAATTTACTTTTAATTTACTTTCATTTTTTTTTTCACTCCCAAAAGTTGGTGCTCACAATAGAGTACCATCCAAACAATTATATTATTGAGTAACTGAGCCACTCATGAGGTACACCCTTGAAAAATTGTCTGGATGCTGTTTTTTTAATAAGGGTTTAATAAGGCATCTAATTATTTGGGAAACCTTGCATTTTAAAGTTTTATCACAACTATGGCTTTCTAAAGTGAAAGGACCAGCTTTACCCAAAGAAAGGTGGAGAAAGGGTTTCGTTTTTTTTTTCACTCCAAAAAGTTGGTGCTCACAATAGAGTACCATCCAAACAATTATATTATTGAGTAACTGAGCCACTCATGAGGTATCCCCTTGAAAAATTGTCTGGGTACTGTTTTTAATAAGGGTTTAATAAGGCATCTAATTATTTGGAAAGCCTTGCATTTTAAAGTTTTAACACAACTATGGCTTTCTAAAGTAAAGGGACCAGCTTTACCCAAAGAAAGGTGGAGAAAGGGTTTTGCTTTTTTTTCACTCCCAAAAGTTGGTGCTCACAATAGAGTACCATCCAAACAATTATATTATTCAGTAACTGAGCCACTCATGAGGTATACCCTTGAAAAAATGTCTGGATGCTGTTTTTTAATAAGGGTTTAATAAGGCATCTAATTATTTGGGAAACCTTGCATTTTAAAGTTTTATCACAACTATGGCTTTCTAAAGTGAAAGGACCAGCTTTACCCAAAGAAAGGTGGAGAAAGGGTTTCGTTTTTTTTTTCACTCCAAAAAGTTGGTGCTCACAATAGAGTACCATCCAAACAATTATATTATTGAGTAACTGAGCCACTCATGAGGTACCCCCTTGAAAAATTGTCTGAGTGCTGTTTTTTAATAAGGGTTTAATAAGGCATCTAATTATTTGGAAAACCTTGCATTTTAAAGCTTTAACACAAATATGGCTTTCTAAAGTAAAGGCATCAGCTTTACCCAAAGAAAGGTGGAGAAAGGGTTTTGCTTTTTTTTTCACTCCCAAAAGTTGGTGCTCACAATAGAGTACCATCCAAACAATTATATTATTGAGTAACTGAGGCACTCATGAGGTATCCCCTTGAAAAATTGTCTGGGTACTGGTTTTTAATAAGGGTTTAATAAGGCATCTAATTATTTGGAAAAACCTTGCATTTTAAAGTTTTATCACAACTATGGCTTTCTAAAGTGAAAGGACCAGCTTTACCCAAAGAAAGGTGGAGAAAGGGTTTGGTTTTTTTTTCACTCCAAAAAGTTGGTGCTCACAATAGAGTACCATCCAAACAATTATATTATTCAGTAACTGAGCCACTCATGAGGTACCCCTTTGAAAAATTGTCTGCATGCTGTTTTTTAATAAGGGTTTAATAAGGCATCTAATTATTTGGAAAGCCTTGCATTTTAAAGTTTTAACACAACTATGGCTTTCTACAGTAAAGGGGCCAGCTTTACCCAAAGAAAGGTGGAGAAAGGGTTTTGTTTTTTTTCACTCCCAAAAGTTGGTGCTCACAATAGAGTACCATCCAAACAATTATATTATTGAGTAACTGAGCCACTCATGAGGTACCCCCTTGAAAAATTGTCTGGATGCTGTTTTTTAATAAGGGTTTAATAAGGCATTTAAAACAAAATTAAAAATCTAATAAAAATCTAATAAACATAAATAATTAGATTTTTTTTTAAAAAAAAGTTAAAGCATTTGGAGAAAGAAAATGAAAAAAAATCTGGAAAAAAATCTCATCTGGAAAAAAATCTCACAATAGAGTTCCCCCCCAACAATTTGCATGTGACTGAATTAGGAGCAAGAAAGTTCTCACAATAGGGTACCAGGACACTAATCGGGTGCAAACATTATATGTATAGTATAAATGTATAAATATATTGTATTAATATAAATAACATTTATATCTATATTTACTTGTATTTATATATATATATACATTTAAATATGTACTCATGAATTACGGTCAAACTGATTGAAAACCACTGTAGTATTGCAGAAGTTCTTTTGTCAGAGATGTGCACGAAACACTGTAAAACGATAGGGCCCCCCAAAAGGGATAATGGCACAAAATGCTGGACATTACTGGACAGCGATATGGTCCCCCGAAACGATAAACGATAATAGTAACTACTGAAATGCAAAGGATTTTGACACGAGTTCCTCTATATGTATATATATATATATGATACTGTCACTGGGCAAATGACTCCCCAAAGTGTGGCTATGATTTCCCTGGATCAAGCCTGTAGATATGGAAATCCTCTGGCAATCTAACAGGGTGCAAAAATAAATTGGCTAAATCATGAAATTTAAATGAAACATTTTCCAGAGCTATGCCAAATTACAAGAGATGTTGAATATGTTGGCACGTAGTTTTGCAACGTTTCAGCCGTTTCGGGTCTTGCCGTTTTCAATTTTTCACGCCTGGCCGAAGCAGAATCCTGGGATGATGATCCCAAGAGTTCATAATCCTCCTGCAACAAGTGCTCATCACAAACCCAACTCACCATGGATTTCCAAGCAGGAGTTGCCACATCCATCTGTGCCCGTGGGCCGACGCCAACGCCAGGCCGACGTTTAGCTGCGTGGGCTTTGGTTTGCAGCTCAGCATTGCTGCGATACCAAATGGTGATGACAGATATATGGGGGTTTCCTGTCATGGGGCTACCCCAATAGCTGGACAGTTTATAATGGAAAATCCTTTTAAAATAGATGATGTGGGCGTACCCCCCAGGAAACCTCCCATATGAAAATAAGTATATGACACATTGAATCGCATTGAACACAAATAAGGCTTCCCATTTCCCATCAACCACTTTTGGGCTGAGGAAACCGAAGGATTCCCGTGGGCCGAGGCCGTTGGTGTTTTTTTTGAACAAAGGGATTTCCGCCCAGAAGTTGAGCAGAACAAGTTATTTCCTCTTAGAAGTCTCCAGCAAGATTTGTCGTATCTAGTTTACTTGAATTGATTGCAGTTTTCTAACATGTGCTCCATATATCCCTTAATAATTCCTTAATATCCTTACCATTTTGCCCCTTGATCTGGTTGATATTCATGTTTGGGTGCAAAAAACAAAGCCATGGTGATGTGACATTCGCCAGGCCTTTCAAGTTAACTGCTTGGCTCCCAGAAGTCTGGGTGAAAGTCCCGTCGCGCTTGGGACGGGACCATATTATATAACTATACTAAAGAACTATAATAGAACTATATATAGTTAGAACTATTATACTATAATTGTCCACCACTATATTCTATAGTATAGTTCTACAATATAGTTCTATAGTATATAGTCCTTTAATATAGTCCACTGTATTATATAATCCACTTTCGACTGGTGGATAAATAGAACTATATGATAGTCTATTATACCACAGTTATATAATATACCCAGCTTTAACTGATGTGGAATATACATGAATATAGCACATTTGTAGGTGGCTGCCTGTCATAAATGAGGATGTATCTGTATGGATCCGCATGGTATATCCACTGATCCGGGATAAACATTGGAAAGCATGCATCATTCAATGCTAAGCAACAATCCTAGTTCCCTTCCCCCTTTCAACAGCTTTAACAAATGATTTCTAGCTGTAATTCGTTCTTCCATCGATCCTCCTATCATCAAACGTGGCAAACGTTGGAAAATCTATCATTTGTAGATGATTTTCCCCTTTCCCAACACCTCCATTTTTGTCGATAAAAATGCATCCAACCACGTGGATATCAGACGGTATGTTCAATCATGTCCACATCATACACCAAGCCCATCACCTTCCTATAGATCATCCAGGACGCTACATGGGAGTTACCCTCTGGTAATTTAGCATAACTATGGAAAATCATCATTGATAGTGAATTTTCCAATGAACAATTGTGATTTTCCATAGTTATGTAAACGTTTACCAGAGGGTATGATGACCATATGATGACCAGCAAGGGCAGGTGATGTAAAGGAACAACATGAACAAATGCCCCACAAAATTGACCAGATAGAAGGCCGCCAGCAACACATACTGCATCGATTTTCTTGTCCGACAGGATCATCGAGCCTTAAAGTTGAGGTACACAGCACATTCCCCCTATGTTTACATACTTGTTTAATTATCATTGATATAGATTGATATAGTATCATGTTGCAACATGTTGGTTTTTCTATCTCCAAGAAGGGGTTGAACCATGTTGAAGCCACAAAGGTGACCTCGCCATTCATACATGTTCTTTTTGATTCCGACCCATCAAACATGGTTGCATCACTTGAATCAACTGACTCGAAACTGTGTCGAAACTGTAGATTTGAAACTTTGGATATGCCTGAAAAAGATCTTCAACAATGAGATCCACTCAACATACTGTGGATAGAAAAAATCCTGTACCAGTTGGGAACTATTAGGTACTTATGAAACTCTGTAAATAATTGGACTGTAATGGGAAAACCCATTTACCAACTGGTGCAGGATTTCTTCCATCCACAGTATCTCAACGTATTGTGTTCCAATTGAAACGCGTTCTAAACAGACGATTCTACAAATCCAATGGAAAATCCAATGGAAATCGCCCTGGTGTCATACCTTTGATGCCCGGTTGTCGGGTTCCCCATCAGTCGCCATCCATCCGAACTCGCGCCGGAGTCCTAGGCCCAGCAATTTGCCCAGGCGGGATGCGGAGCCCAGGTTCTTCAGAAAATGCTCGTCTCAGAGCCACAGGTTCCAGCAAGATCAGTAAGGCGGACGCCATTTCCAAGGTGATTTTTTCAGACAAACCAAACACTTTCTTTGCGTGGCTTAACATGAATTAACCGTTAAAAATATACTTGTGGAATGGCACTATCAATGCATAGTGGCGTAGTGGAATGAGTATGGAATTATTTTATAAATGTATAGATGATTGTAGATGTTAGCTCACGATTCGTGATGAAATACAAACTATGCAAATGTACATTACCATTAATCACCCCCATATGCTCCATGCATGGAATATTCAACCATACATGGAGCATATGGGACCCAAGGTTACAATATGACAATCTTGTATGTGGGTCGTCGGGCCAAATCGGCAGGATTGCCTGGTGGAGCGGTACCTGTACCAGTGTCAGAAGCTAAGAGGGCGGAGACCGCGCCATGGATTTATGGTTTCAAAATGGTTAGAATCTATGTCATGTTTTCATATGTTTTTCCAAGATGGATGTGGTCAGAGAAACAAAAATAGTACCATAATGTACCACATGGATCCAGATTGCATTATGGTGACAGAAAGAATGGTCTTATGGTCAAAATACCCCATAGGATCCATGTATGCTATATATATGGTAACATTTACCAGCAATATACCCCAAATGTTAGCATATATACCATACATGGATCCTATGGGTACATGTTATCAACAAGTGGTACCCCAATTTTGAAGCGCCGTATGCTCCTGATTTCTGCATACCTGGGATGATGGCCAGCTTTTTGAGCGAGTGTTCATAGCTGGGCGACCCGAACACTATGCCAGTTGAAATGCCAGATTTAGAAAGTCAGAATATGTGTATATATATATATACAATTATATGTCAGATAAAGTAATGTCAGATAGAATGTCAGGTAAAATGTCAGAAATTCGGTCAGACAGAATGTCAGTTGGTTTTCATATCACTGGAAGAAGCTGATTTAGTTTTGTGTCCTCCGGATAATCAGCAGAATAATTTCAATATTTGAACAAGGACTTGGTATCAGTGTTGAATCAATGATGTGCACCAACTTGCAGCTACTCATTATTCCCACCAGTCACGCAGTCACACCAAATTTTGGTTGTATCTCCCCAATCAAGTTTAAACAGTGTAAAAACATGTAAAAACCAACATCAAGAACTATGGATAAATGCAGTCATCGCTATTTTTCCCACAAATTCCATCCATTTCCCTACTGAGTTCATTGCCAGCATTATGTTTCCCCCACTCAGGTGGTGCGATGGTAATGGACAGATTCTGATGATCGGAGCTCCAGGTACGACCCCGGCGTGACCCAAGGCCAATTTGATCCCCAAGGAGAAGCCTTCTTTCAGGTGAGTGATTTTATTGTTTGGTTTACCCAGAAGGTTATAGAGTTGTAGACAGTACCCTATGGTTATTTGACATAGCCATGGAAAATGGCCCATTTGTAGTTGGTTTACCTATTAAAACTTGTGATTTTCCATGGCTATGTTAACAAAGCAGACAGTAATATGTTGTAATGAGATCACATTGGTGGAACTGATGCCATGTACAATGTCATTATGATGATATGTATGTTGTAGGATGTTGTAAGGTAATAATGCAAAGATTATGACCACTTTTCATGTTGAGATACCAATGTTATAGACAGTTAGGAGGTCTCCTAAGTCATGCGATACTAATGTTGTAGATCTAGAACTACTATTATTGTATGAAACTTCAACAAATAGTGGACATGTTAAGATTTAATATATCTGAATGTATAGATTGATCACCATATAGAACGCCAAATTTATTCAACTATGTTAATTGCTGAAATACGTTCTCTCTCTCTCTATGTATATTTACATATTATGTTTGATGTATAAGGTGTACACATATACTTAAGTACATACATATTCTATCATTCCAGTAACATCCAATGGTTCTATACATTAGGGGTATTGGTCAATACAACTTATGTATATTTATCTATAATATGTATATATACATATATATATATATATATACATATTGATACATTTTTAAAAGTTCTTTTTGTGTATATAATTATATATATAATTATTTATATACGTATACACATGCATTATATGATGATGTTGATTAACATCCATTTGCTTATCATCATGTCCCATATGACCATTGCAAACTTTTAGGGTATATATGATTATATATATTATATTCATGATTTGGGGAGAATCAAGTGACATACGTATTATTTACTTAGCCGTCCCACTGTTCCAGTATGAGATTGGACCAACATTGGGGGAAACCAGTCTTCAGATGCCCAAGCTATATTCTTGTGGCATTTGATGGTCGGCGGGGATTCTCATGGCAAGTGACTTATTCCCTCCATGGAATTGCAACTGATGCTGTTTTGCTTGTTCATGTATTCAATGTATTCTGTGAATATCAAAAACATGTTTTGATTGGATATCATATGGTTTGCCCATATTTTTTTATTGTTTCCATATTTTTCCATATTCTGTTCATTTCATATCAATTTCTGAAACATGTGGAGACAATGAGGAAACCATTCAGAAAGCCACAACTGGATCTGTCTTCCAGCAAGCGGTTCACGAAGTTCATTCCACACGGTTCATTCCACCATGGTTACAGCCCCCACTTCATTAATCAATTTACCATCTGGTTACTCAACATGGCTATGGAAAATGGCCCAGGTATAAGATGGTATAAATTGTGGTTTACCTATTCAAAAATTGAATAATTTTCCATGGCTACGTTAAATAACCAGAGGGTAGGTGATACGTGTTTTTCTGCATTCAGTTTCCAAGTGGCAAATCCGACAGTAATCTAGATTGCCGAGTTGCCATGATCTCCCGGATCATTACTGGATCACTAAAGTGACCTCAGTTATAACCTAGATATTTGATAGTTGATATGACCTCTAAATATGATCATTATATAACATAATATAACTAGTTATCACAGTGGATCACATATTTAAAAACATATTGTAAGCCTTATTTATAAGCATTATAATTATAATATACGTGTGACTGATATGACACACTTAGCTGGCGACCAGCTGTGACGATGCAGGCGCAATAGTGAACCCGTTGGGGCAACTCAGGACGGTTTTTCATGGAAGGGTTTCCTAACACGTTCTGGTTGGTGGTTTGGAACATTTTTTTATATTCCCCAACAGTTGGGATGATGATGATGATGATCCAATCTGACCAATATTTTTTAGAGGGGTTGAAACCACCAACCAGATCAACCAGCATGTGTCCTCTGGTAAACTACCATCGCTATGGAAAATCAGCATTTTTTTAAAGGTAAGTCAACGATCACTGGGCCATGTTCCATAGGTATGTTAAATTACCAGAGGGTATCCCCGGTTTTCTTTAAATTCAAAAGTTACATTTCGTAAGTGGCTACGATACTTTTCCGTGCTTTTGTTGGGTCCATTTATATCCTGTTTTCTGTTCACTGATATTTCAGCAAAGGAACTGTTTATGCTCATTATCCCTTGTACATGGGGAGCTCAAACACTCAGATTGCTTGAAATAAGAACCATCAAGACGCAGCATCGGAGCAGAAGAAACCTCGGCCAATGGGTTGTGGAGACTCCTGTGTTTTGCCATGGCCTATTTCCTGTTTCGTTTTACCATTTTATAGCACTCAGACAATCCCTGCAGTTTCATGCTGAGACAAACCGTAATTCTAGATAAAGTTTTCAATTTTTCCCCAAATAGATGCATACATATAGAATCATGCAGACATATAGGTTTCCTTTTAATCTTCATTTGGTTTTACTCAGTTGGTGATCATCGCACGATCGGTCACCTGTGGCGGTTCGTCTCGTGTCACTCGTGTCACTCGTGTCGCTCTGAGGCCGTGTGCCAGTGAGACAGCCTCTTCGTGCTATGAGGATGACTGAGGGCAAGTTGGGCCTAAATAGTTGCCATTGAGCACAAGATGTGGCTCGTGGCGCAACATGTTGGCAGGACATGAGAGTAGCTGACCATTGTGATACATTGATCGCATTTGATCGCCTATGATCCGTGTACTAGTACCTTTTTTTGTTTTTGTTTGCACCTGCATATACCCCCACAGAGCTATAAAACAACTGATAAGATATACTGAAAGGTACAGGTAACTAGACAAAACTGGATGCTGTGGGTGAGCAACTGGCACGCGGGTGGACATCACTTGGTTTGGAGAGGATGGTTCGGGAAGTACGTCCAATGACATATATGGATGGGTGACATGATGGTCATAGTCATGATTGTGTCAATAGTGTATCTTGAACATAGGTCATTTATGGTCATATATGGTCATATCATGCCATATCTTAAAATTAGTTTGATCATTAGTTTGAAAAATCATGAAAGCCCATGCAATTTGGTGTTTTTTTGGGTTTCCACCAAAAGCCATACCCAAAAACGACAAGCGAAGCGAAGCTCTGTGGATGTCACGTCCTGGCAGCTGAAAAACCCCAATCCCGCTGCGGTTTCGGATGGAGCGGGGGTTGGTTCCCCTGAGAAATTGTGGTCATGTGGTTAAGAAATGTTCAGATTGCAAAGTGGAGAGGTCGAAATCCGGGAGCTGCGAGCAGCTCCATCTGTAGAATAGGAAGCCTGTTGAATTTGCCAGCTCACGCGTGAGAAAAACACGTTCTCAGCCTGGGCGCTGCCTGACGATCCCAGGCTGCAATGATTGTGGTTTTTACTATAGTTATAATGCACTGCAATACTATATGGTGTGTGTCTCAAAATGGCTTAATACCCATGAAATAGTCACTTATTGTTTATGGGAAAATGATGGTTAACGAGAGGATTCAGAAGTACCTTTGTTTTCAGACAAAGCTATATATGTTCCATGCTTTGGGACAATCACAATTGACTCACACTTTGAGGATGGCTTGGAACCACGAGCCAAATACACATGGTTTCCATTTGCAGCGGAAAGAATCACATTCATTGTCAGTTGTTCGTCAGTATGAAGCAAAGATGAATGTTAGTTTTCCTTCAAATGCCATCCACTCTTGGGCTATGATCGTTCTATGATAGTCGGACTCATGATTTCCCTATTGTGCCACCCACACATTCCCCTATGGAATGCCTGGGATTGGATTTCTCAATGGTGCCACAAAAAATGGCTTGTGTCTCATCATCCGTTTTCTGTGGTAAACCAATGTCATAAAACCACCATTTTTTTTTGGATGGTTTACAAAAAAATGTAAACATCCCACGGATAACAAAATGGTGATGACTTGGGGATGATTTATGGCATTGCGTGACTGCCACATTTAAATCTTCTACAGTACATTTTGTATGTCCTTTGTGAATCCCTCATTTCATAGCGGCGACAGCTGATGAACTTGTGATGGATGGAGAGTCGGATGGTTACCAGCGTTTCGCATCAAGCAGAGTTTGTGCTAAAAGCAAGTTTTCAGGTAGTATATACAGTACATATATATATATATACGTATATCTATACAACTTATATATTATATACACACATAGATGGAGTGGCAGTGAAGTCTTCCTACTTCGAACTTGGCTTAAAAGAGTTGGGACCTGTGTGAAGAAACCAGCCCTAGGAGGAGACTTGGACCAGCATTAGGGATCAAGATGTATCACTAAGGAACACAGGAGCCTCTACGATTGGCCATGAAATTTGCACTCACTACACTACAGGTGAATATGTCACACGCGGCTCATAGAGCACTGAGATCTTCGCTGCCATGCCTTTTGTTTCTCTGGCATGTTGTTTTCTGGTGCCTTACATTGAAACTTGGTGGCATTGGTCTATTTTTCATGAGGTCTGAATCAGCTATCAGTTCCCTGCACTGTCTCTTTTAGAAACTTGCCAGATCTTTGATATCCCAGCATTGTGCTCATCAATGCCCACACAGTGACATATGTTTTTGCCACCATGTTTGGATTTACTCGCCCCAAGCTTCATGTCTTGATTCAAGGTTTACAGGAATCAGAAAATATGCATATCTCATCATATCTCCCTCAAGAGTATTGTGTCATGTTTCAGACATTTTCAGATTATTCACTGTCACATCCCCTTGCGTAGGCACGGTTTTTCGTGTATATATATACATATACACATGATAACCGTATACCTATATAATTCCCATATAATATAATATCTTAATATAATATATAATATAATATTATATTATATATATTATACATATATATATACACTATATATATATATGAGCGCTCATATATATATATATTGATTTATTTATATATATATATATATACATATATATATATATATACATATTCCCTTTATTATTATTATTTTATTATTATTATTCCGGGCGAATATGTCCCAGAAATCCATATATAATATAAATCCCATGTAGCGATTTCGCAATCATGGCACCTATCATATCTCCCACGAAGGTAACTACTGTGGCCGACGACCATCGCTCGACCGCACCAAAGAACGTCTTCCATGCGCGGCAGTTGCTGCACTGGGAGCAGAGTTCGACCGTTGAGGCGGAAGGGTGCTTACAGGGGGCGATATACATGACCGGTGTCAATAATAGTGGATTGCTAGAACCCAGTTTCCATGAAATCCATTTATATCCATTATGTTCAATTGCTATGTTTGATTACCACTAACCATTTGAGCAGTGCTCCAGACCCCGAAAATTCATGATTATATAGTCATTATTGTTTTGATCATGAACATATTGGGATACGATAATACTGGATATAAGTGATAAATGATGGTTGATTGATGATTGGCTAGGGGGCGTGCACCACCCAAAATGACTTGGGGGTTACCCCAAGCCATCATGAGAACCCTATCAACGAAGCAGTATTTCATGGAATGACAGAGTTTTTTGTTTTAACATTGTTCAAATTTATTTCGCTACTGTTTTTCATGCTTATTCTTGCTCAATCCGAATTTGGTGTTTTTTGGTGAGTGGAAACGTCAGCCTGATGGTTTGATCAGGCCAGGTGCTTTGCCAAATGGGCTAGTAGGCTAGCATGCTTGCAGTCCTGATTTAGAATTGAACACACCGAAACATACTTGCCAATATTTTAGTGATTATACCATATTATACCTTAACCCGGGAAGTACCCATGTACCAAACAATCAGGGTAACAGTCCAATTGTTAACTTGTTTAATAGCTTGTTCAGCCCTAAGTTTTGCTACCAATGGAAATGGCTCAAACTCACCCCAACAATGGTTGGTTAAGACGACCAGATGTGCTGCAGTTGGGCTTACCACATGAAAATTAATGCACCCGCTATTTAAACGTTCCAATGGCAGCTCCAGCATTTGTGGATGAATTTCCCAGAAAAAACCTCAATTTATAGTGAATTTCCCAGCCACGTTTGATGACACCGGAGGGTATCTGAAAATTCAGGGGAAATCCTCAGTCTCCCATTGGGTTTTCCTCATCTCCCTCTGGAAATTGCCGACTGGAGCCTTTTGCCTTCGGCATCCTTCGGCACGTCGATGGGATCGATGTATCCATGGGATTCGGAAATCTTTGAATAATTGAAATGGATGGCAACTAAAGATTTGAATCGTACCTGCGGCCCCAAAGGATAGCTAAGTTGCCAAACAAAACCCAGACTCGCTAGTCAGATGGAATTAGCCTCCGGTGTCATCAAACATGGTTTGCTGGAACATATTCCATTTAATGTTGGCGTCTGGTTAGTGTGAGGAGGCCCCGCCCCCCCCTCAAACTACTTTTGTCTACTGAATAATTAGCAGTTTTTTTCCGCCCCCCCCTCAACTTTTTTTGCGGGTATTTACTTTTAATTGATTTCAATTTACTTTCATTTTACTTTCAATTTACTTTCAATTGACTTTCAATTTACTTTCATCTGATTTCAATTTATTTTCAATTGATTTCAATTTACTTTCAATTGATTTCAATTTACGTTCAATTGAAACCAATTTAGTTTCAATTGATTTTCAGTTTACTTTTACTTTTAATTGATTTCAATTTACTTTCAATTTACTTTCAATTGAGTTCAATTGATTTCAATTTAATTTTAATTGATTTCAATTTACTTTCAATTGATTTCAATTTACTTTCAATTTGCTTGCAAGGTTTTTTTTTTCAACCCCAAAAGTTGTTGGGCACAATAGAGTACCATCCAAACATTCATATTATTGAGTAACTGAGCCACTCATGAGGTACCCCCTTGAAAAATTGTTTGGATGCTGTTTTTTAATAAGGGTTTAATAAGGCATCTAATTATTTGGAAAACCTTGCATTTTAAAGCTTCTGTGTGTAAAAGTGTCTGTGTGTAAAATGGTCTGTGTGTAAAAGTGTCTGTGTGTAAAAGCGTCTGTGTGTAAAGGAGTCTGTGTGTAAAAGTGTCTGTGTGTAAAAGTGTCTGTGTGTAAAAGCGTCTGTGTGTAGAGGAGTCTGTGTGTAAAAGTGTCTGTGTGTAAAAGCATCTGTGTGTAAAAGCGTCTGTGCGCAAAAGCGTCTGTGTGTAAAAGCTTCTGTGTGTAAAAGCTTCTGTGTTTAAAAGCTTCTGTGTGTAAAGGAGTCTGTGTGTAAAACGGTCTGTGTGTAAAGGAGTCTGTGTGTAAAAGCCTCTGTGTGTAAAAGCTTCTGTGTGTAAAAGCTTCTGTGTGTAAAAGCTTCTGTGTGTAAAAGTGTCTGTGTGTAAAATGGTCTGCGTGTAAAAGTGTCTGTGTGTAAAAGCGTCTGTGTGTAAAGGAGTCGGTGTGTAAAAGTGTCTGTGTGTAAAAGTGTCTGTGTGTAAAAGCGTCTGTGTGTAAAGGAGTCTGTGTGTAAAAGTGTCTGTGTGTAAAAGCGTCTGTGTGTAAAGGAGTCTGTGTGTAAAAGCGTCTGTGTGTAAAAGCGTCTGTGTGCAAAAGCGTCTGTGTGTAAAAGCTTCTGTGTGTAAAAGCTTCTGTGTTTAAAAGCTTCTGTGTGTAAAAGTGTCTGTGTGTAAAATGGTCTGTGTGTAAAAGCGTCTGTGTGTAAAAGCGTCTGTGTGTAAAAGTGTTTGTGTGTAAAAGCATCTGTGTGTAAAAGCTGCCGTGTGTAAAAGCGTCTGTGTGTAAAAGCTTCTGTGTGTAAAAGCGTCTCTTTATAAAAGCGTCGCGTTTCTTCACATCCGAGGAATGATGGTACCGAGCTTTTTCGGCAATGTGTGTAGGCATTGCCATAGTAAAATGAGATAACGCATGTCATTCGCAGCATCATGGTACCGAGCCTCCTGTGCACTTTTGTTGCTCACATTATATTTCTCCATGTTTTCTTTCTATCTCCCTTTCCTTCTCTCTCTCTCTCTCTCTCCTCCCTCTCTCTCTCTCTCTCTCTCTCACCCTCTCCCTCTTTCTCTCTCTCCGTCTCCCTCTCTCTCTCTCTCTATCTATGTCTCTCTGTGGTTGCAAGACACGTGTCATCTAATGCCGTTTACCAAATATCCTCTTCTTAATCAATCTTACTTTTCACACCTTATCCCTCCATAGCTCATATAAAATTCACCAACCATTCACCGACTATCTTTTACGACTACCATCCTCAGAGCTGCTTGAAAAACATTTTTTTCGCTCTCGGGCCAACCGTCGTCTAGTTTGTTTAAAAAAAGGCAAACAGATAAAGTATCGGACGAAATGGGATACCTTTTTTTAGACACACCCATGCAAGGGTGAGATCACTGAACTTGGAGGATTTAGGCTTATCAGCCACGTGCACTTCGATGAACATTGTGATAGCACCAAAATAAAGACAGTTTTGATGCATTTGGGTATCAGTTCGTGACCTTTTTCCAAAACACCTGTGATTTTTAGCCATGGTTTGAAAATTGGTTTCACCATGATTGTTTGGGTTCGAAGTTTCCGGATCCGATTTGCCCCCCCCAAATCTAAGTTTCAGTGTTTCCTCTACCAGAGCCCTCAAAGTGGCTCTAATTAAGTTCATAAAATTGGATCCCCTAAGTGACGCTAATTTATATGTGACCTATGCTAACAGGCCACTTTTATGGTGGGTACTGAAAAAGGGTGCTGGTAGATAAAGTCTCATCAAAATATCAGTGTTTCCTCTACACAAAAGTCACACTTCGCAGGTCATTGAACCTAAGTTCTCCAAACGCGCCAAAGGTGCAGCCCGATCGTGGGAATGAATCCATAGTTCCCCTCTGGACATCTAATCTGGCTGCCAGGGAAGTCCCTGTTGTTTGCGGGAAAATATGGAAAAATGGTAAAAGGGGGATACTGGGACAGTTTATGTTAATATGTTGGCTGTTATGGTTTTTATGTTCTTGTTCAATGTTTCATCCTCGCCTTTGATGTTTTTTCAGGTGGGGGTTCTGGGGATTATTTCTTGCTAACTTTCACTTCATTGGGTTTGTTTGGGGCGTCGGACTTTATGTGAGGTAGTGTCCATTCAGGTTCTGTTGATGTTTGATGCTTAGATTGTGATGATTGTGCCTGTTTATTATATATTTTCTCACTATAAATCCACACAAAGGACATGCAGTTGTTCTTTTTTATCACTTAGTTCTTCCTTTTGGCGTTCATCGTATTCTTGAGCATTGCCTTATTGTTTCATTGATTTGTTTCCTCCATGTGTTGTTCTCCGTATCTCTGTTTTTTAAACATACATTACATTGCTGACATTTATTTTTAGTTGCTGAAAGACTTTTACTCTTGGAATATTGTTTTTGTCAGTCATTAAATCCCTATAAGTTCAAAGGCTTATGTCTTTAAGTGGTGTTTTTCAAAGTATGATTTACTTAAAAATGACAGTCGTGTCCTCCATCCGTTTGCCTCACGCTTTGGCGACATTGTGACGGTCTTTGGAGTTGCCCGGCTTCCCAGAGTTTGGATCGAACGAACTTGCGGTCAGCTGTTTCAACCAGGAGCTGGAACGAGTTTTGTTGCCAATAGTTGAGAAAAGAACAGAGCTTGAGGATGCCATTGTTTCGGAGAGTGCTCTGTGCAAACACTCGCCTTTCTTCACATCTTTATCACGCCTTTTCGTTCAATTTGTTGTGTCCAGCGCTTGCCACCCACCTTTTTGCCTGAACCGTGGTCCAAGATGTCCAAGTTGCAAAGAGCAGGTTTCATCATTTTTAACATTTGAAAGCATCCTTTTGAAAAGTTCATGCCAGATGATGGTCTTCACGTCTTCATTTTCATGGAAATTGTTGTAAGCCCTTTGGAAGCCCCTTGTCAATGAGAAGCCATTTCCGTGCTGAATTTTGTGCCCTCTGCCATCTCATCTTGTGGAGAACAGAACGTCGAGTTGTATCAACACAAGTCACAACCTCCGCACGGAAGAACACCACAAACCTCATTGAGATTCTAAACCAAATCAGAGACACCGACAAGCGAAAGGCGGCAATCGCGGGATTTTTGGAGGAAAGGCTGGAGTCAGAGAAGAAGTTGGCGTTGGCGGAGGAAAGGCTGGAGTCAGAGAAGAAGTTGGCGTTGGCGGAGGAAAGGCTGGAGTCAGAGAAGAAGTTGGCGGTGGCGGAGGAAAGGCTGGAGTCAGAGAAGAAGTTGGCGGAGGAAAGGCTGGAGTCAGAGAAGAAGTTGGCGTTGGCGGAGGAAAGGCTGGAGTCAGAGAAGAAGTTGGCGGAGGAAAGGCTGAAGTTGAAGTTGGCGGAGTCAGAGAAGAAGTTGGCGTTGGCGGAGGAAAGGCTGAAGTCCCAGAAGGAAATCCATGAGCTGCATGCCCAAATTGCAAATGTGGAGATTCTTCATGCCAAAGGGCTGCTGACAGCCAGAGGTGTTTTTGAGAGAGCAGCTCATTTGGCGTTTTTCGAGATGAACCTGAAAGGCGCAGTCAACACTACACAAGCCTTGCGGGAGGTAGGCAATGCTTCAAAGCTCGGAGTTTGGACGCAACATCTTCGCGATGCTGCGGCGTACTGCGCCCCCAAAGAACAGACAAGTGACCTGCTCATCTCAGTTTGGCAGGAATTGTCCTTAGACGTTCATGGCTTCAGCTGGAAAGGGCCAGATGTTCAATTCAGTGCTTCGTTGTCAGAGCAGGCCAAATGTGTAGTGGAAGAGCTTTGCAAAAAAATGGGCTTGAAAATAAAGAAAGCGTCATAAACACGTTTCACCGCTCATGTGCGCAAAGGAAAAAAGAGTCCGCCTGCTTGAATTACCATGCGCTGGACAATAGGCGAACCCAAACAAGCTGCCATTTGAGGGAGGGCCCGTTGTTTCCTGCATCACACACACACACGTCCAATATCTGGGGAGCTTCGGCACTTCTAATCCCGAGATTCGGAAACCCCACCCCAATAAGGGAAAAACAGCACTCCAATCCCCGAATCCCGAAACACCGTTTTCCCGTATCAGAAATCCCTGAAACCCAGATTGGGAAACCCACGAAAATGTAGCATATAGGATTTGGACAGGTTTGCACAGATGTCCACTTCAGAAACCTTTGCATTGAAGTCCGAAGGGACTGGAAAAGATTTGCGTTGACATCGCATCATTGTATCATCTATCTTGAATAGATATTTACTTATCAATGTTGGCATTGATGTGTTGGAAAGACAATGCACAAAACCCAGAGACCCAGCATCACCCCGGCAATCCTTTTGTCTTGCAACATTTCTGCCCGACTTGAGGTTAAAAAGTCATCACTGATGAGACCTTTTTGAAGGTGCGTCCCAAGCAATGAATGAATGGATGAATGGATGGATGGATGGGTTGATGGATGAATGGACGGACGATTGGAACAATCATGAAGATGAGGACGACCGACGACGACCATGAGGACTGACAATTCCACACACGCATACATAGACATACATATATACATAGACATACATACATATATACATATACATATACATATACATATACATACACATACACATACACATGCACACACACATTTTTGGGTACGAGTGAAAATACAAGGTATGGATCAAGGCCCCGAACCCACACACGATCCATACCCTGTGGTACTGCATGATCCATACCCTTGATCCATACCCCTTTCTCATTGAAGAAAGATTGATGCTGGCCCTAATGCTGCTTTTTATCCTAATACTGCTTCTGGTCCTCGTACTGCTACTCCCGTTGCTACTACTGTTGCTACTACTGTTGCTACTGCTGCTTCAGCTGCCTCCGCTGCCTCTGCTGCTGCTGCTGCTGCCACTACTAGTCATCTTCCTCCCAGGAGCTGCTGCTACTGCTGTCGCTTCTGCTGCTGCTCCTGCTGGTCCTGCTCTCGCTGCTGGTGCTGGTTCACTTCCTCCGTGTGCTTCTGGTAGTTGGACAAATGCAACTAGTTGAGTAGCTACTACCAATATTGCAAGCGCACCTTGGAGGCTAGTAAGACCGGTTCTAGTTCCACTAGGTGCTTCTTGTACTTCTAGTGGCGCTATGATTACAACTCCTTCTGTTTCTGCTTTGCCTGGCACGTGTAGAACTAGACTAGACTTGAAATACCCCGCTCTCTTCCTCCACAGCCATAGCGTGAAAGCCGGCCCAGATAGCGTGTCCCGATCCATACCCCGATCCATACCCGTTCCATACCCGATCCATACCCGAACCCAGTCACGCCACAACAAATGCCAATATGAAAGTCCGATTCTATTAGTACTTCTACTGCTGCTGCTTCTACTACTACTACTTCTTCTCCTGCTGCTGCTGCTGCTATTCCTACTCCTACTCCTACTACTCCTAGTACTACTGCAGCTGCTACTGCTGCTACTACCATTAGATACTATTATTTTTATTATTATGACTTTTATTAGTACTACTGTTACTGCTACTGCTATTTCTACTGCTGCTGCATCTTCTCCTTCTATTGCCACTACTGCTGCTGGTGCTGATCATCGCACGATCGGTCACCTGTGGCGGTTTGTCTCGTGTCACTCGTGTCGCTCTGAGGCCGTGTGCCAGTGAGACAGCCTCTTCGTGCTATGAGGATGACTGAGGGCAAGTTGGGCCTAAAGAGTTGCCATTGAGCACAAGATGTGGCTCGTGGCGCAACATGTTGGCAGGACATGAGACATTGATCGCATTTGATCGCCTATGATCCGTGTACTAGTACCTTTTTTTGTTTTTGTTTGCACCTGCATATACCCCCACAGAGCTATAAAACAACTGATAAGATATACTGAAAGGTACAGGTAACTACACAAAACTGGATGCTGTGGGTGAGCAACTGGCACGCGGGTGGACATCACTTGGTTTGGAGAGGATGGTTCGGGAAGTACGTCCAATGACATATATGGATGGGTGACATGATGGTGATAGTCATGATTGTGTCAAGAGTGTATCTTGAACATAGGTCATATATGGTCCATATCATGCCATATCGGCCATAATTAGGTCATATATGGTCATATCATGCCATATCTTGTAATTAGTTTGATCATTAGTTTGAAAAATCATGAAAGCCCATGCAATTTGGTGTTTTTTTTGGGTTTCCACCAAAAGCCATACCCAAAAAACGACAAGCGAAGCGAAGCTCTCTGGATGTCACGTCCTGGCAGCTGAAAAACCCCAATCCCGCTGCGGTTTCGGATGGAGCGGGGGTTGGTTCCCCTGAGAAATTGTGGTCATGTGGTTAAGAAATGTTCAGATTGCAAAGTGGAGAGGTCGAAATCCGGGAGCTGCGAGCAGCTCCATCTGTAGAATAGGAAGCCTGTTGAATTTGCCAGCTCACGCGTGAGAAAAACACGTTCTCAGCCTGGGCGCTGCCTTACGATCCCAGGCTGCAATGATTGTGGTTTTTTCTATAGTTATAATGCACTGCAATACTATATGGTGTGTGTCTCAAAATGGCTTAATACCCATGAAATAGTCACTTATTGTTTATGGGAAAATGATGGTTAACGAGAGGATTCAGAAGTACCTTTGTTTTCAGACAAAGCTATATATGTTCCATGCTTTGGGACAATCACAATTGACTCACACTTTGAGGATGGCTTGGAACCACGAGCCAAATACACATGGTTTCCATTTGCAGCGGAAAGAGTCACATTCATTGTCAGTTGTTCGTCAGTATGAAGCAAAGATGAATGTTAGTTTTCCTTCAAATGCCATCCACTCTTGGGCTATGATCGTTCTATGATAGTCGGACTCATGATTCCCCTATTGTGCCACCCACACATTCCCCTATGGACTGCCTGGGATTGGATTTCTCAATGGTGCCACAAAAAATGGCTTGTGTCTCATCATCCGTTTTCTGTGGTAAACCAATGTCATAAAACCACCATTTTTTTTGGATTGTTTACCAAAAAAAATGTAAACATCCCACGGATAACAAAATGGTGATGACTTGGGGATGATTTATGGCATTGCGTGACTGCCACATTTAAATCTTCTACAGTACATTTTGTATGTCCTTTGTGAATCCCTCATTTCATAGCGGCGACAGCTGATGAACTTGTGATGGATGGAGAGTCGGATGGTTACCAGCGTTTCGCATCAAGCAGAGTTTGTGCTAAAAGCAAGTTTTCAGGTAGTATATATATATATATATATTATATATATACGTATATCTATACAACTTATATATTATATACACACATAGATGGAGTGGCAGTGAAGTCTTCCTACTTCGAACTTGGCTTAAAAGAGTTGGGACCTGTGTGAAGAAACCAGCCCTAGGAGGAGACTTGGACCAGCATTAGGGATCAAGATGTATCACTAAGGAACACAGGAGCCTCTACGATTGGCCATGAAATTTGCACTCACTACACTACAGGTGAATATGTCACACGCGGCTCATAGAGCACTGAGATCTTCGCTGCCATGCCTTTTGTTTCTCTGGCATGTTGTTTTCTGGTGCCTTACATTGAAACTTGGTGGCATTGGCCTATTTTTCATGAGGTCTGAATCAGCTATCAGTTCCCTGCACTGTCTCTTTTAGAAACTTGCCAGATCTTTGATATCCCAGCATTGTGCTCATCAATGCCCACACAGTGACATATGTTTTTGCCACCATGTTTGGATTTACTCGCCCCAAGCTTCATGTCTTGATTCAAGGTTTACAGGAATCAGGAAATATGCATATCTCATCATATCTCCATCAAGAGTATTGTGTCATGTTTCAGACATTTTCAGATTATACACTGTCACATCCCCTTACGTAGGCACGGTTTTTCGTGTATATATATATATACATATACACATGATAACCGTATACCTATATAATTCCCATATAATATAATATTTTAATATAATTTATAAATATATAATATAATATAATATTATATTATATATATTATATTATATTATATAATATTATACATATATATATATATACACTAAATATACATATATATATATGAGCGCTCATATATATATATTTACACATATATATATATATATACACATATTCCCTTTTTTATTATATTATTATTATTGTTATTATTATTCCGGGCGAATATGTCCCAGAAATCCATATATAATATAAATCCCATGTAGCGATTTCGCAATCATGGCACCTATCATATCTCCCACGAAGGTAACTACTGTGGCCGACGACCATCGCTCGACCGCACCAAAGAACGTCTTCCATGCGCGGCAGTTGCTGCACTGGGAGCAGAGTTCGACCGTTGAGGCGGAAGGGTGCTTACAGGGGGCGATATACATGACCGGTGTCAATAATAGTGGATTGCTAGAACCCAGTTTCCATGAAATCCATTTATATCCATTATGTTCAATTGCTATGTTTGATTACCACTAAACCATTTGAGCAGTGCTCCAGACCCCGAAAATTCATGATTATATAGTCATTATTGTTTTGATCATGAACATATTGGGATACAACAAGACATAAGTGGATAATACTGGATATAAGTGATAAATGATGGTTGATTGATGATTGGCTAGGGGGCGTGCACCACCCAAAATGACTTGGGGGTTACCCCAAGCCATCATGAGAACCCTATCAACGAAGCAGTATTTCATGGAATGACAGAGTTTTTTTTAACATTGTTCAAATTTATTTCGCTACTGTTTTTCATGCTTATTCTTGCTCAATCCGAATTTGGTGTTTTTTGGTGAGTGGAAACGTCAGCCTGATGGTTTGATCAGGCCAGGTGCTTTGCCAAATGGGCTAGTAGGCTAGCATGCTTGCAGTCCTGATTTAGAATTGAACACACCGAAACATACTTGCCAATATTTTAGTGATTATACCATATTATACCTTAACCCGGGAAGTACCCATGTACCAAACAATCAGGGTAACAGTCCAATTGTTAACTTGTTTAATAGCTTGTTCAGCCCTAAGTTTTGCTACCAATGGAAATGGCTCAAACTCACCCCAACAATGGTTGGTTAAGACGACCAGATGTGCTGCAGTTGGGCTTACCACATGAAAATTAATGCACCCGCTGTGGATGAATTTCCCAGAAAAAACCTCAATTTATAGTGAATTTCCCAGCCACGTTTGATGACACCGGAGGGTATCTGAAAATTCAGGGGAAATCCTCAGTCTCCCGACTGGAGCCTTTTGCCTTCGGCATCCTTCGGCACGTCGATGGGATCGATGTATCCATGGGATTCGGAAATCTTTGAATAATTGAAATGGATGGCAACTAAAGATTTGAATCGTACCTGCGGCCCCAAAGGATAGCTAAGTTGCCAAACAAAACCCAGACTCGCTAGTCAGATGGAATTAGCCTCCGGTGTCATCAAACATGGTTTGCTGGAACATATTCCATTTAATGTTGGCGTCTGATTAGTGTGAGGAGGCCCCGCCCCCCCCTCAAACTACTTTTGTCTACTGAATAATTAGCAGTTTTTTTCCGCCCCCCCCCTCAACATTTTTTGCGGGTATTTACTTTTAATTGATTTCAATTTACTTTCATTTTACTTTCAATTTACTTTCAATTGACTTTCAATTTACTTTCATCTGATTTCAATTTATTTTCAATTGATTTCAATTTACTTTCAATTGATTTCAATTTACGTTCAATTGAAACCAATTTACTTTCAATTGATTTTCAGTTTACTTTTACTTTTAATTGATTTCAATTTACTTTCAATTTACTTTCAATTGAGTTCAATTGATTTCAATTTAATTTTAATTGATTTCAATTTACTTTCAATTGATTTCAATTACTTTCAATTTGCTTGCAAGGTTTTTTTTTCAACCCCAAAAGTTGTTGGGCACAATAGAGTACCATCCAAACATTCATATTATTGAGTAACTGAGCCACTCATGAGGTACCCCCTTGAAAAATTGTTTGGATGCTGTTTTTTAATAAGGGTTTAATAAGGCATCTAATTATTTGGAAAACCTTGCATTTTAAAGCTTCTGTGTGTAAAAGTGTTTGTGTGTAAAATGGTCTGTGTGTAAAAGTGTCTGTGTGTAAAAGCGTCTGTGTGTAAAGGAGTCTGTGTGTAAAAGTGTCTGTGTGTAAAAGTGTCTGTGTGTAAAAGCGTCTGTGTGTAGAGGAGTCTGTGTGTAAAAGTGTCTGTGTGTAAAAGCGTCTGTGTGTAAAGGAGTCTGTGTGTAAAAGCGTCTGTGTGTGCGCAAAAGCGTCTGTGTGTAAAAGCTTCTGTGTGTAAAAGCTTCTGTGTTTAAAAGCTTCTGTGTGTAAAGGAGTCTGTGTGTAAAACGGTCTGTGTGTAAAAGTCTGTGTGTAAAAGCCTCTGTGTGTAAAAGCTTCTGTGTGTAAAAGCTTCTGTGTGTAAAAGCTTCTGTGTGTAAAAGTGTCTGTGTGTAAAATGGTCTGCGTGTAAAAGTGTCTGTGTGTAAAAGCGTCTGTGTGTAAAGGAGTCTGTGTGTAAAAGTGTCTGTGTGTAAAAGTGTCTGTGTGTAAAAGCGTCTGTGTGTAAAGGAGTCTGTGTGTAAAAGTGTCTGTGTGTAAAAGCGTCTGTGTGTAAAGGAGTCTGTGTGTAAAAGCGTCTGTGTGTAAAAGCGTCTGTGTGCAAAAGCGTCTGTGTGTAAAAGCTTCTGTGTGTAAAAGCTTCTGTGTTTAAAAGCTTCTGTGTGTAAAAGTGTCTGTGTGTAAAATGGTCTGTGTGTAAAAGCGTCGGTGTGTAAAAGCGTCTGTGTGTAAAAGTGTTTGTGTGTAAAAGCGTCTGTGTGTAAAAGCTGCTGTGTGTAAAAGCGTCTGTGTGTAAAAGCTTCTGTGTGTAAAAGCGTCTCTTTATAAAAGCGTCGCGTTTCTTCACATCCGAGGAATGATGGTACCGAGCTTTTTCGGCAATGTGTGTAGGCATTGCCATAGTAAAATGAGATAACACATGTCATTCGCAGCATCATGGTACCGAGCCTCCTGTGCACTTTTGTTGCTCACATTATATTTCTCCATGTTTTCTTTCTATCTCCCTTTCCTTCTCTCTCTCTCTCTCTCTCCCCCTCTTTCTTTCTTTCTCTCTCTCTCTCTCACCCTCTCCCTCTTTCTCTCTCTCCGTCTCCTCTCTCTCTCTCTCTATCTATGTCTCTCTGTGGTTGCAAGACACGTGTCATCTAATGCCGTTTACCAAATATCCTCTTCTTAATCAATCTTACTTTTCACACCTTATCCCTCCATAGCTCATATAAAATTCACCAACCATTCACCGACTATCTTTTACGACTACCATCCTCAGAGCTGCTTGAAAAACATTTTTTTCGCTCTCGGGCCAACCGTCGTCTAGTTTGTTTAAAAAAAGGCAAACAGATAAAGTATCGGACGAAATGGGATACCTTTTTTTAGACACACCCATGCAAGGGTGAGATCACTGAACTTGGAGGATTTAGGCTTATCAGCCACGTGCACTTCGATGAACATTGTGATAGCACCAAAATAAAGACAGTTTTGATGCATTTGGGTATCAGTTCGTGACCTTTTTCCAAAACACCTGTGATTTTTAGCCATGGTTTGAAAATTGGTTTCACCATGATTGTTTGGGTTCGAAGTTTCCGGATCCGATTTGCCCCCCCCCCAAATCTAAGTTTCAGTGTTTCCTCTACCAGAGCCCTCAAAGTGGCTCTAATTAAGTTCATAAAATTGGATCCCCTAAGTGACGCTAATTTATATGTGACCTATGCTAACAGGCCACTTTTATGGTGGGTACTGAAAAAGGGTGCTGGTAGATAAAGTCTCATCAAAATATCAGTGTTTCCTCTACACAAAAGTCACACTTCGCAGGTCATTGAACCTAAGTTCTCCAAACGCGCCAAAGGTGCAGCCCGATCGTGGGAATGAATCCATAGTTCCCCTCTGGACATCTAATCTGGCTGCCAGGGAAGTCCCTGTTGTTTGCGGGAAAATATGGAAAAATGGTAAAAGGGGGATACTGGGACAGTTTATGTTAATATGTTGGCTGTTATGGTTTTTATGTTCTTGTTCAATGTTTCATCCTCGCCTTTGATGTTTTTTCAGGTGGGGGTTCTGGGGATTATTTCTTGCTAACTTTCACTTCATTGGGTTTGTTTGGGGCGTCGGACTTTATGTGAGGTAGTGTCCATTCAGGTTCTGTTGATGTTTGATGCTTAGATTGTGATGATTGTGCCTGTTTATTATATATTTTCTCACCATAAATCCACACAAAGGACATGCAGTTGTTCTTTTTTATCACTTAGTTCTTCCTTTTGGCGTTCATCGTATTCTTGAGCATTGCTTTATTGTTTCATTGATTTGTTTCCTCCATGTGTTGTTCTCCGTATCTCTGCCTTTTTTATAAACATACATTACATTGCTGACATTTATTTTTAGTTGCTGAAAGACTTTTACTCTTGGAATATTGTTTTTTGTCAGTCATTAAATCCCTATAAGTTCAAAGGCTTATGTCTTTAAGTGGTGTTTTTCAAAGTATGATTTACTTAAAAATGACAGTCGTGTCCTCCATCCGTTTGCCTCACGCTTTGGCGACATTGTGACGGTCTTTGGAGTTGCCCGGCTTCCCAGAGTTTGGATCGAACGAACTTGCGGTCAGCTGTTTCAACCAGGAGCTGGAACGAGTTTTGTTGCCAATAGTTGAGAAAAGAACAGAGCTTGAGGATGCCATTGTTTCGGAGAGTGCTCTGTGCAAACACTCGCCTTTCTTCACATCTTTATCACGCCTTTTCGTTCAATTTGTTGTGTCCAGCGCTTGCCACCCACCTTTTTGCCTGAACCGTGGTCCAAGATGTCCAAGTTGCAAAGAACAGGTTTCATCATTTTTAACGTTTGAAAGCATCCTTTTGAAAAGTTCATGCCAGATGATGGTCTTCACGTCTTCATTTTCATGGAAATTGTTGTAAGCCCTTTGGAAGCCCCTTGTCAATGAGAAGCCATTTCCGTGCTGAATTTTGTGCCCTCTGCCATCTCATCTTGTGGAGAACAGAACGGCGAGTTGTATCAACACAAGTCACAACCTCCGCACGGAAGAACACCACAAACCTCATTGAGATTCTAAACCAAATCAGAGACACCGACAAGCGAAAGGCGGCAATCGCGGGATTTTTGGAGGAAAGGCTGGAGTCAGAGAAGAAGTTGGCGTTGGCGGAGGAAAGGCTGGAGTCAGAGAAGAAGTTGGCGTTGGCGGAGGAAAGGCTGGAGTCAGAGAAGAAGTTGGCGTTGGCGGAGGAAAGGCTGGCGGAGGAAAGGCTGGAGTCAGAGAAGAAGTTGGCGGAGGAAAGGCTGGAGTCAGAGAAGAAGTTGGCGGAGTCAGAGAAGAAGTTGGCGTTGGCGGAGGAAAGGCTGAAGTCCCAGAAGGAAATCCATGAGCTGCATGCCCAAATTGCAAATGTGGAGATTCTTCATGCCAAAGGGCTGCTGACAGCCAGAGGTGTTTTTGAGAGAGCAGCTCATTTGGCGTTTTTCGAGATGAACCTGAAAGGCGCAGTCAACACTACACAAGCCTTGCGGGAGGTAGGCAATGCTTCAAAGCTCGGAGTTTGGACGCAACATCTTCGCGATGCTGCGGCGTACTGCGCCCCCAAAGAACAGACAAGTGACCTGCTCATCTCAGTTTGGCAGGAATTGTCCTTAGACGTTCATGGCTTCAGCTGGAAAGGGCCAGATGTTCAATTCAGTGCTTCGTTGTCAGAGCAGGCCAAATGTGTAGTGGAAGAGCTTTGCAAAAAAATGGGCTTGAAAATAAAGAAAGCGTCATAAACACGTTTCACCGCTCATGTGCGCAAAGGAAAAAAGAGTCCGCCTGCTTGAATTACCATGCGCTGGACAATAGGCGAACCCAAACAAGCTGCCATTTGAGGGAGGGCCCGTTGTTTCCTGCATCCACACACACACGTCCAATATCTGGGGAGCTTCGGCACTTCTAATCCCGAGATTCGGAAACCCCACCCCAATAAGGGAAAAACAGCACTCCAATCCCCGAACCCCGAAACACCGTTTTCCCGTATCAGAAATCCCTGAAACCCAGATTGGGAAACCCACGAAAATGTAGCATATAGGATTTGGACAGGTTTGCACAGATGTCCACTTCAGAAACCTTTGCATTGAAGTCCGAAGGGACTGGAAAGATTTGCGTTGACATCGCATCATTGTATCATCTATCTTGGATAGATATTTACTTATCAATGTTGGCATTGATGTGTTGGAAAGACAATGCACAAAACCCAGAGACCCAGCATCACCCCGGCAATCCTTTTGTCTTGCAACATTTCTGCCCGACTTGAGGTTAAAAAGTCATCACTGATGAGACCTTTTTGAAGGTGCGTCCCAAGCAATGAATGAATGAATGGATGGATGGATGGGTTGATGGATGAATGGACGGACGATTGGAACAATCATGAAGATGAGGATGACCGACGACGACCATGAGGACTGACAATTCCACACACGCATACATAGACATACATATATACATAGACATACATACATATATACATATACATATACATATACATACACATACACATGCACACACACACACATATTTGGGTACGAGTGAAAATACAAGGTATGGATCAAGGCCCCGAACCCACACACGATCCATACCCCCCGATCCATACCTTGATCCATACCCTGTGGTACTGCATGATCCATACCCTTGATCCATACCCCTTTCTCATTGAAGAAAGATTGATGCTGGCCCTAATGCTGCTTTTTATCCTAATACTGCTTCTGGTCCTCGTACTGCTACTCCCGTTGCTACTACTGTTGCTACTGCTGCTTCAGCTGCCTCCGCTGCCTCCGTGCTGCTGCTGCTGCTGCTGCCACTACTAGTCATCTTCCTCCCAGGAGCTGCTGCTACTGCTGTCGCTTCTGCTGCTGCTCCTGCTGGTCCTGCTCTCGCTGCTGGTGCTGGTTCACTTCCTCCGTGTGCTTCTGGTAGTTGGACAAATGCAACTAGTTGAGTAGCTACTACCAATATTGCAAGCGCACCTTGGAGGCTAGTAAGACCGGTTCTAGTTCCACTAGGTGCTTCTTGTACTTCTAGTGGCGCTATGATTACAACTCCTTCTGTTTCTGCTTTGCCTGGCACGTGTAGAACTAGACTAGACTTGAAATACCCCGCTCTCTTCCTCCACAGCCATAGCGTGAAAGCCGGCCCAGATAGCGTGTCCCGATCCATACCCCGATCCATACCCGTTCCATACCCGATCCATACCCGAACCCAGTCACGCCACAACAAATGCCAATATGAAAGTCCGATTCTATTACTACTTCTACTGCTGCTGCTTCTACTACTACTACTACTACTACTACTACTTCTCCTGCTGCTGCTGCTATTCCTACTCCTACTCCTACTACTCCTAGTACTACTGCAGCTGCTACTGCTGCTACTACCATTAGATTACTATTATTTTTATTATTATGACTTTTATTAGTACTACTGTTACGGCTACTGCTATTTCTACTGCTGCTGCATCTTCTCCTTCTATTGCCACTACTGCTGCTGGTGCTGATCATCGCACGATCGGTCACCTGTGGCGGTTTGTCTCGTGTCACTCGTGTCGCTCTGAGGCCGTGTGCCAGTGAGACAGCCTCTTCGTGCTATGAGGATGACTGAGGGCAAGTTGGGCCTAAAGAGTTGCCATTGAGCACAAGATGTGGCTCGTGGCGCAACATGTTGGCAGGACATGAGAGTAGCTGACCATTGTGATACATTGATCGCATTTGATCGCCTATGATCCGTGTACTAGTACCTTTTTTTGTTTTTGTTTGCACCTGCATATACCCCCACAGAGCTATAAAACAACTGATAAGATATACTGAAAGGTACAGGTAACTACACAAAACTGGATGCTGTGGGTGAGCAACTGGCACGCGGGTGGACATCACTTGGTTTGGAGAGGATGGTTCGGGAAGTACGTCCAATGACATATACCTGGAAAATCCTCCTCTGCAAAAAGAACGCTCGCAAGTTGAAACTCAAGAAATTATTGCCGTTGAATCTAAAGATCGCCGCTTCACAAAAAGATTGCCGTTTCACTTTTCCTCCCCTTCCTTTTTGGTAGCTGCCGCGCCACTTCATGGCTTCAAGCTGGAACCAGCATTGAAGGAAATGCTTCAAGGAAGAACCAAGTGGAAACTACGATCAAAATAAAGTGCAAGATGTTATAAGATGTTGTAAGATTAGTGGGTACAAGATGGCCTTGCCATAAGATGTTCCTGCAATCACAGCTACTTGAACCCCGAAGCATCGCCATCATTGCTTCATCTTAGGGAAATGCCTTTTGAATAAAATTGATGCCTTGACCATCCAAAATTCTAAGACCCTTTTGGTGGCCACCCGAGAGTCTAGTTTGGTAGTCAACGCCGACATACGACCAATAAAATCTTCATTCTGCGAACAATCCCAGCAGATAGGATTGAGATGCACTTTGGCACCACTCTCAAGCTGGGCGAAAAGCACAAGTAAAATATGTTTGTAGAAATGCGCTTTGGGCTTGATGGAGAACAGACATAGTTGAGCGTTAAAAGCATACCCGGCTAGCCAAGTATATCCGACCAGCAAAGCATGCCCATTTTCATAAAGCGAAGCTGCGCAACAACTGTTCAGCCACAACTTGTGATGATACATGTGGTCGCCAAATTGAATGGCCACTGTCGCACAATTCAAAATTACGCTCAACACCGACATTTCCTCTTGATCAGTGCATTGAATAATAAATCCACAAGTGATGGTCTTGATCCACTTAATGGCGAGAACGACATCAGCACCCTTTGCATTGATCCAAGGGTATGACCGCTTTGTTTTGTAGTTAAACAGAGCCTTGGAGAAGCTTCTCAGAGATGCACTCTTCTGCACAGTCAGACACCACAGCTTGAAACTTGAGTAAGCTGACTCAAGCTTCACAGGTACAGCCCCGTCACCAAAATAACCCCAAACAAGATACAAGAAGACAACACTTCCGACAAAATCGCGGAAGATACCAAGTCTCAGTGTGTGAAAAGGATCATGTTGGTAGATTTGTTCAGGTCGAGTTCGGTCATATGGCACAACAGAAAGAGATGGTTGGTTGTTCATAGCCCACGGCCTTGAAGCCCACATAGTTCGCTCCCAACATGGGTGCTCACTGGTGATGTCCTCGGCAGGGATCCCTGGAGATCCACCTAGGCAGCAGTGGCAACACGGGAGGTCTTGTTTGTGACCTTTGTGCTCGAACCCTCTTGTAAACCTTCCTATTTTTGATTGCCACTTCAGATCACCCTTCGCTCCAATGATGGCACCATACCATTGTGTTCCATTGCTGTTGACACCATTGTTGAAGAGGTTGACCAGGTCTGCAGCAATAATGTCTAAAAGATGGTTCGTCAATGGTTTGTAGTCTTTCGCCAGAGTCCCTGGAATCACAAACAATGGCCAATGTTGCAAATATGAATGTCCTTTCATATTGCTGTTCATTTGTTTTGCAACATCATGTTCAGCATCACCAGAATTGTCGGGAAGATTCAAAAAAGATGGCTCACAGGTATTGCAACAAGGTCCACCTTTGCATCCGATCACAGCTTCTAGTGAAGTGGCCGTGGTAGATGATCGACGTTTTCCCTTGCCTTCATCTCCGTGGAAAGCAAGAGGAATGACTCGTCGTAAGTTTCCATTGTGCGTAGCAAACACTTCATGCGTTGGATGGTGTACTTGGTATGCTTTCCAAAATGATTCACACAGCGTTTCCATTTCCAAAGCATCTTTCCCACCACACAGGACTGTAGGGCAGCTGTTTGTAAAGTATTCAACAATCTTTGTTGGACGAAGAAAATGCACAAGTAGAAACGTTTTATCCTCTTTTTGGTAATCAGTTGAATCAATAGGAATTCGCCAGCCAATGCCAGTCCGCTTCATGCTACGATAAGCATTCCGGGCAACATTGTTGTTGCTGGTTGTCTGCTTGTGTTGGCAGCCAGCATTGACTAAGGCCCCCTGGTGAATCCTGTCGGCGACCACAGCTGGAACCTGAGCCATGGAATTCTCCCAACAAATGGGCTAACTTGGGAACCACTACAAGTCACAAGTCGTGAATTCAGAAAGCATCAGAAAGCGATGAGATCTCAATTTCTCATGGCATGAACCGTTTAACAGATTGAGTATCAAACCCCATCAGCGATAGCTTCTGCATATGCTTCGGTCACATAGCCACCAGTTTGTGACACTTGTAGGTCATCAGCCTGACCTGGCATGTGCAAGTTCCAAAGCTGATGATGTGTGACCCTTGGATTCAGCCATGGTGTCCAGCCATGGGTGTCATTGCTTGCTGTGAAATATGTTTTCTATGTACAGGTGACCAGTGACTACCAAGAAGTTGACAAGACCATTTTTTTTCACAGCGTTTCGAAATGTTTCGGAACCCCAACCAGATCGAACTGCTAACACGCCTCGCACAGCCCGTGTTAGTCACAGGCTGTTGAAGCAACCCATTGCATGTCTGGAAATCCGCTGCCACCATCATTGCATCTCCATCTTTCTCCAGCTGAGTTGAAGCACAACTTGTATAACAGTGAACATGAACAGAACAAGGAAACATTGTAGTAAGAACATGATCAAGTTCAACCAGAGTAAACAGTGTTTGGAAACAGCCTTTGGATGCATTTGGCACTGGGCAGAAAGACCTAGGCTCTCCTCTTTGGGGCTGCTTTGCCCTTGGCGTCAGCTTTGGCCTTTGCCTTGCTCTTAGCACTGGCTCTGGCGGGAGCACGCTTGGGCACAGCTTTCCCAGGTTTGGGAAGGACAGGCCTCCGGCATCAGGTAATGTCAAATCATTTCAAGTGGTGGTGTGAAAACTTTTGGACCAGTCGTTTGAACATACCCTGCCTCATGCGGGATTCCAAGCTCATAGCCTCCACTGCCCTAAGTGAAGAACAGCGCTACAGAACTGATTTGCTAAAAGGGAAGCGAGTGAAGAACATCGCTACAGAACTGTTTTTCTAAAAGGGAAACGACAGTGGACCATGGCTCAACTAGGAATCACACAGTTTTTTTGCTTTCAAGTAATCATCCTTCAGTTCCTCTTCGGACCTGGGTCACACGTTTGATTTCAAGATAAGTTTGGGCGTTTCAATTTGATCTAGTGAGGGATGGATTAGGCCAACCTTATTCATCAATATATCAAACTCAGGACTGTGCTTTTCTGAAAATCCATGAACCACTCCATGCGAGTACTTGTTGTTGATGGCCTCGCCGCTGTCGCCTAGATCTTTGATGACCTGCTCGAGCTTCCCCTTCATCCTGGCAGGCCGCCGGGAGTTCCAGAATATCTAGACCAACAGTGGTAGTGCAGACAAGATGCTGCGTTTGCAGGGTAGATAGGGTGATTGCATCATTGAACTTGTCCAAGCCATCCTGCAATTTCTTCTGTCGCTTCGATAAGCAGTTCCTCAGTAGGAAGTTGTTGGTTTAAAGCTGCTTCAGGTATTGACAAATGGATTTTCATAAACCAAGTGCTATTACTTTGTGGACATAGACATGTTCCCAAATTATAGGGAAGTCTCATGAGTTTGTTGGCAATGGTACTGGGGAGGGCATCATGTTCAAGTTCCGGAATGCCAGCCCGCTTGCGGGCCAATGCTTCGCTGGCAGCAGCCTTGTCAGCCCTAATGTCCTCCAAGTCGGCTTCCATGTCTTCATCATCGCTTTGTGATGCCTGAACATCACCTCCAGGGGTACCAGCATAGCATTAATTATAGTGAACAGTTTCTTTTAATTATCTAGACATACCTAGATATCTTCGACCCCAAACCATGTATCGGCCTTTGTGATTGGCTGAACCCCTTTTTTTGGGAGCATCAGCTTCCACCCTGGGCTTCTTGACTGGAACGGTCTCCTCCTCGCTTGCAGGATCGGCACCCTTGGCTTTGGAGAGAGGCGGGCCACCAAGCGCTGTTGGTCGCTCAAAAGATTCCGGGTTAAAACCTTGCTCATCCCACATCACCTTACGTTTCAGGCCTCTGGAGCTGAGATGCCTAAGTTGGGCAATTCAACAGTAAAGAGGAATACACTGCCATGAGGTGTTCCTTCACTCTTGTTCATAGTTGGTTTGTTGTTTGCCAACATTGATTTGAATTCTGAGCACAAGATTAGAACAGATCACTAATAATTACATCCAGAGAGTTACTTCATAAATAGCGTTTATGTTTTGATACGCTGAGTTGCCTCTGGTTGGCTTTCACTGCTGTCTCTGCCCAATACAGGACCAAGCCCTTCTCGTAGCGATCTTTCCTGCGCCCAAATGAGGTGGGACTGGGGGTCATAGCAACATGTCTGTTCAAAATATTCATCCTGTTGAATCTGTTGAAGGACCCTATCTTTTTTCAAGGGGGATAGCTCCAGAGCCAGAACTGTTTATCCCTTAGCCAAGATTTTCTGTTGTGTTGGAAATCAAGTGCACTATTCTTTGATTGATTTAGCTATATGCCAGCAAAAAATGGTTGTTTAGAATGTTGTAATCCTTTATATCATCGACCGGTACACACTTCTGTAAATACCACTCCCCACAAGGCCTACAGAGCCTGTGTGGTTCCTTTTCCGCAGCTCTTTTCACAGCATCCACCCTTTGCCTTGGAGAACAGACTGGATGGAACCACACTTTTTCATCATATTGGATTCATGACTTCCAAATTTGATTACTTGCAGTTCTCTTGCAAAAGATACAAAATTTCGGTATTGGTTTTATTGCCCTAATATTTGAAAAGAAAAGGACATTAGCGTATGTAACCAAAAGACTGTGTCCATTGCCACTCCTCCAACATGGTCTTCTCGGATACGTATTCCCCCTCAATCACAAATTCGTTTGATAATAGCTCTTCTGAGAAAAGCTCACACTCTTGAACGAAGCTTTCCTGCAGGATGCGTATGGGGCGGCTGAGGATCTACCACTATAATCCACTATACTGATACTGACTTTACTGGATGTATCATTGAATGAGATAAAACATAAATTTGGTCACCAACCCTGTCCGGGTCAAAGCCACAACTCTGGAAGATTGATAGAAGCTTTGGTCTACTTCTCTTCTCAGCGTACATCTTGCGAATGTTTTCTGCCACCCTGAACTCACCGGTTTTGATGCTAGGCTGGAACACTCGTCTCATACGTAAGTTGACTGCATTCTCTGACAAGCGAAGTTCCCCGGCAATTGGAATTGGGGCTTTCGTATCACCATCAAGTGGAATTTCCAAATGATCCAGTGGTGGCGCTGGCTCATGGGGTGTTTGTGGGCATGATGCCTCACTCCGGCAAGGTGTGGCCACTACACCACCTGGCTGATGAGAAGAGGACCGAGGCTCACCACGCACAGTATCCTTTTCAGATGCAGCTGCCTGAGTCAGTGAGTTGGCACATAAACAGCCTTATTCATGGTCAATAGCAGTACCAAGTGTCCCCAAAATCATTAAAATAAGACAAGCATAATTTATCTTAGGCACAATTTTTTTCGCTTGGCCCCCATGGTCAGAAGTCACAGAATCACGATCGGGTGGTTGCATAGACTCTGTGGAAACAGGAGTCCCAGCAACATCAGGTGTGATGTGTTGTGGGGCTTCAGGAACAGCAGGCGTTTCAGGTTCATATCGCACTAGCACATCACTTCCAGGAGACTCAAGGTCAAGGTCAATGCGTTGTTGCCTTTGGTTTGGGGTATATGGAAGTCTCAAAAGACGTCATGGACCCAAGTGCTGGACCCACTGGGGTTCCAGCCGCTGCTGCCTCCAACTCCTCTGTAGTGGCAGCAAGGGTCTCTGCCTGGGACGGGGTGCCAACATCTTTGACGCCAATCTCCTGGAGAATGGCAGCGGACACCGATTCGTCCAAATCCTGAATCTCTGTTTTCAAGTCCTGTCAAGGGCTATGGGCTGAGTTTCACTTGCTGATCAACATAGCTAACATAACCCAAAATTTAAAAAGATGGTTAAACAGTTAAACATGATTTCACTATAGGATAATTACCAAGACTTAATCCATGTTTTTGTTACAATTTGTTGGGCCGGGTTCTTCTTTGGAAATTCAAACCTTGTCAATGGCGAGTCTCCCAAATTTGAAATGAATTCACCAGCAAATAAGATAAAGAAGGCAACACCACTAATATTCTTGGAGGTGCTTCCCACCACAAGTTTTGACACCCAAAGACCTTCAGTTCTTGGAGCAACTCTGGGTCATTGCTGGCAAGAAGTTCAGCCGACGGTTGTTGTCCAACGGTCCTAACCCCTCTGAGTAGGGTTTCCGCTGACCACATGTTGCTTCTAAGACGCTCGGGCATCGCAACTACCTAAAGCAGTGTATCCTTGAAACTGCTAAAGAAGGAATACCATAGATCAGAAATTGATGTTTTCACAAACCAGGGCCCAGCAGTTTGTTATGTGCAAGTTGACAGTCTCTCACAACACATGTGGCGACAGGACTTTCTTCTTCGAAGATCACATCCGATCAGAGGACTGGCTGTGTGGGCAGACCCTCACAAAGTGCATCATTAATTTGTTCAAATTGAACAGGGCCTAAAAACCCATCTCAAGCAAGACCAGATGGTCAAAAAAAACTCATTTTTTTTTTTCGCCGTTTCGTCGGGTGTTTTCGCCGTTTCGTCGGGTGTTTTCGCCGTTTCAAATTTTGCAAAAAATGTGAAAAAATGCAAAAGTTGCAAAAATTGATTTAAAAAACATTCTAAGTGTTTGAATGTGTTTGACAACGCTTGCTCAGAGATAGGTGAACCCTCTGTACTCACCTAGCGGGAAATTCAGCTTTGCCTCATTGTCATAAGCTTTCCACTCTTGTGGAACTGCTTTCAAGCTAGATCCCCATACATAGCGTAAGCAAGGGCCTAACGCCGACTCATCCCAGGATGACCAGCCTGAGCTTGCCAGCTCCTCTTGCAAAGGCTTCTCAGTGGATACCTGGGCTGTTGGACATGTGTGTTTGCTGGTTAGGTATTGCAACCGCCAACCAAAAGAGTTTTCAAAACATAATGACCATCATTGTTCATGGCTAGATTCTGGCAAAGTGAAAGGGGACTTGATTGAACGAATTGCAGGAACCAGGTTCACGATCGACTTCGCAAATTTTGGCGGATACTTCCTTAGTTTCAATTTGAAGGCCGAATAATATTGCAGCCAAACTCCTTATCCACACCCGAGATCTATCAAGTTCTGGGAATCGAAACATAGTAAAAGTAGTGACTACCTGAAGGAGTCAAAATTGTAAGATCGTTTGTGAAAGTTCTTGTATTGAATATCGATCTAACATCTAATAGACTTTGACTCCAATAGGGTCTTTTCTATGAGGTTCTGGGATAGTTTCAATGCTCTTGTACCAGCAAATGCACGTTTTCCCTTCTTGTTCAAATACTTGCGGCATAGTCTTTTGCCGGTAGCCCGCTTCACTTGGCCACGCTTACGCTTGGAATTCAGCCTAGCCAAAGCTTTACTGTTGGACAAGAGCATAGTTGGTTTCAAGGTCTCTGACCCAAACTCCTCCATGTTGAAGATCAGTCGGTAAACCTCACAATGGAAGTGGCGATTCTTAGGGTTGAGAATGTTGGATCCAGTTTGCTAAAGACTAAAGACCAAGCAAATTATTATAAGCCATCCCAAGGGTTAATATATATATATATATTATGAAGCCCATCCCCCAACACTTTCCATGTCTAGGTCAGAGCACCTTTGCTCCAGCACGTCTCATCGCATCGAAGCACCAGCGGAGGCGAGGGTGTAGACAAATGACACTGCATCCCGGGTTTTCCAAAATCCACCATCCCTCCAAAACAAAGATTAGCAGAATTAGAAGTGCCGTTCTGCAGGGTTTGGATGGTTTTCCAAGAACATCCCAACAATGATACCCCATAATCTTTCAAGGCTGGATTCTGACAGATCATACAACCACACAAAGTGAAATTGAAAAAAATGTGTTCACTTACAATGCAGGGTGTAGGTGTAAATCCCTCAATTCACTACATGAGTCCTGGCTACCATGCGATTGGCACGGATCACGCTTGTGCTCCGGGCGTTGCCATAGGGCAAGAGGAGATTGCGCTGGCTTGTGGCCAGATTAACAACTGACCAGCTGCTGCACACCACAGCCAGAGTAGATATCAAGTCAGCCCATTTCCCATGAAGTATCATCATGATAGCTAACCTTAGCAGGTTGTAGTGGTTGAATGTAAAAGCATTGGATTTGCATCCCCACAATTTAAAAATCAAGTTGTCCTAACAAAAGCGCGTAGATTGTTGAAGCCTAGCAGCAGGAAACCTGCTTCACCATTCAAGTCAAAACTAGACCGCTTTGGCATATTGGAATGCACAGACTCACCCAGTGGAGGTTTGTCGTGGTCAATATCAAAAGAACGGGATTGCAGCCCCATATGGAAAGCACTCTTGGCAATACGGCCGACCCCCGAGTAGAATTCAATCAGGTCCAAGCCGTCTCCAAGATCCCACCCATATCCCATTTCCTTGATCCACCATGCCATAAGGACCAAGTAGATGAAATCCTCAGAGGTCGCGTGGTCTTTTAAGATTTATGATTTGGACGTGATTCCCCAATTTAGTACATGCAAAATTCACACCAAGTAGCTGTTGGAACATGTAGGACCAACAGCCGCCGGCAGGCCAGATCTACTTTTTCCCACGTGATGGACATGATGCCACTGTGAGCCGAACCCTCAAAATTGCAAAACTTGCAGTGAAGACACTCCATGTTCCATGTTCCATATTCCATGCAGCATGGCTAATTTTTTTACATCCTTAAATGCCACAACAGGAAAGTTTGAGAGATGTTTGAACCTTTTGTCCAGCAACTTGTTTAAAAATGCCAGGGTTGCCGTGTAAACAGCCATACCTTGCCAAAGAAAGTTGGCCACGGCGAAGTTTGGCCATTGGTCCTGGAACAAGAAGCTCATAGTTGGGAAAGGAGCTAATGGGTGTCTATTTTCAATACATGTTCATTTGACAAATCTTAGGGCGTAAAGATGCATACAGTATAAATCTTTGATTTCTATCTTTTCAAATGCACGGACTGCCCAATCAACATCGGGTAATTGGTGAACATTACAAGCCCGCTCCTCACAAGAAGCCATAGCACTGTTGTCCATCGGGGCACCTGGCATGAAGGGAAAGAAATGATGGTGTTTTTGGAGAACCTAGCCCTGGTTTGTGGTTCCATGCAAGTTCCCAATGATTCCGGCAAAAAATTAGAACAAACATAAACCATAAAGCAAGGTTGTCCATAATTATGTATTTGGATTGTGGGGGTGGTCAACCATAGGCTTCACCCCTCTTTGCTCTGCTCTGCCCCCCTGCGCTGCGAATCTGAGGATTGAGAACAGCTGTTGTCTCTATGCTGTCCCGCTACGAAAGTCATGGCCGATCGAGGCCGAATGGGCTGGATCAAAACATGGCAGCTTCCAAGTAAGCAATCAACAATATACAGAAATAAACCAATTTTGATTTTTATATTGTATTGCTGGGTCATTCCAAAATAAGGGTTCTGGAAGTGCATCAGAAGTGCCAAGCTTTCAACTAGTGCAAGCCCCCAAAATGCCAAGGCCATCATGGCTAAACCGAACTGGGATTGGAGCGTGGCAACCCAAGTATGATAAAGCATACTGCCCACGCTTTCCCTGTCCAGACTCCATGGGCTTAAAGCAGGGCTTTTCACGAGGCTTTCCTGGCTTTGCCTGGGATGGTGGCTGGAGGAATCCATAGATTATTTGACCCCAAATGTAGTAAAGTATTTGAAAGGATTGATGGGTGCCCCAAATATTCCAACACAAAATCAATGGGGTGCGGTGCAGCTGGCTTTTGATGATTTTTACATAAAACAATACCATATGTCAAATCAATGGCTTACCACCTTTCACAAAAATCTCAATGTTGAATCCTTGTTGTAAAACAAAGACTGGGAAATAAGCCAATGCACTCACATTGGGCAAATTGAGGAACTTGTCCACCAAGTCCTTGGCAATCGTCACATACTCGGGATAGGAAGACGCGTCTGAGGTCTTGAAGGCCTTTGTGCATAGTCCCCAAAATGGGTCCTGCCAAAAGCTTTGGGATGCATTGAGTACGAAATAAAGACTTTGAAAACAAAGGTTCATCGATCTTCATCGATCTCAATCCAAGTTAACTAAGTTAACCATTTTACCCTTTTTGATTTCGGAAGTTTGTTAAAAAAAAATTACCCCAATCATACCCGACCCTAAACTTAGTTGAGTTGGTCCTGGAAAGTGCTCTGACACTTCAACTCGTTGGCAATGTTCTCCAAGAAAACATCTTTGATTGCCGTGTAGCGAGCCTTGCCATCTTCATGCGCAGGCATGTATCGACGAGCGAATGTGGCAACAGGCTCGCCGGCTTTGGGGCGCTTGGACTTGGGCACAATGTTGTGGTCCACATCCTCATCCGGCATCTTTTGCTTCTTCTTCTCCTTGGTCTGGTCGTCCTTGCCCTTGATCTTGTCCTGCTTTGCGTCTTTCTGGTCCTTGTCAGCTCCCTTCACCTTGGGTTTCTTGGAAGCCGCTTTGCCCTTTGCTTTGGCAGCGGGTTTGGCTTTCGCCTTGGCTTTCGCCTTGGCTTTGGACTTTGCAGCGGCTTTCGCTCCGGGAGTCTTCTTCGTCTTTGGCTTGGGTTCTGGGTGATCTTCTCCAGCCTCAGACTGGTGATCTCCATCTTGCGGTCCATCCTCCATGTCAACTTCCTCCTCCTCAACTGCATCCTTGCCCCGGAAGTCAGCTTGAAGTTGCTCACGTCGCATCAGCAATGGTGCCTGCAGAAGTCTTTCAGTGGAAACATTTGGGGGTGTTTGGATGGTTTTGGAAAATGTTGACACTTTTTTAACCCTAGAACTGCCTTCTCTTGCAAGCTCAAAAGTTGCAGCACTTCGTTGTTGGCAGCATTCTTGGAAGCACCCTTTGCCAATTTTGCATTCACCTCCTCGGGCTCTGTGTCGGTCTCGGCCCCAAGATCACCAGAGCAATCTTTGTCGGTCTCCTTTCAAGTTTTATTTGGGTAGTAGCGTTTGCACACTATTGTTTGTTTCCACCGATATTGTCACCAAATGGTCATGTATTAAATGAACCAAATCTAGTAGAACCTTTTTTGTCAATCAAAGTCCTCAGACGGTTCAGTGATAGCAATGGGAGACCCCTCCAAAGAAGCTGCAGCTTCTGTGACGCGAGCGCATGCCAGGTCAACATCATCCATGGGCAAAGTCTGCAGGTTGTCCATGCCTAAGTTTGGAGTGCAAGCAGTGAATGGATAAGGATCAAGTCATCAAATCACCCAAAAGTCTTGGTGGTCTTGGTGGGAATAAAAAAACAAAGATACTGAACAGAGTTGAGTGTCCAATTCCGACTTGGGACTTTTGTCTCTTCAATTCCACGGCCCGTTTCCTGCAGGGTCACACATAGCAAAAATGTTGGATTACTTTGGATTGGTTCGCCCTTGAAATATTACAGTATATCATGAAATTTAGTACCCACTGATAGGAGGATAGAACCCTTTGTTTGGAATCACCCCACCTTGCATTCCTGATTCGCTGAACAAGATCAGCGCGCATGGCATTCATGTCCGCTTGTAGCTTTTCGGGGTCAGGGCCAACATCAGTGTCAAGGCACTCATGCTCACCCAGCTTGCCACACACTGCGCAGGCTGCAGCAGCTAGTGGTTCAGCAACTGGTGGTTGATGATGCCCAGAAGCAGCTTGGTCATGAAGGGCAGTGATCTCATCTAGGGCTTTCCATTCCTCTGTATCCCGGGGCTGTGAGTCTGGGATGGGCGGGAGAGAGGTGTCAGAAGGTGTCTCCTCATCTGCAATTGAGACAACTGATTGGGAATCATCATTGAGGGTACTCCCAACATGTTCAGAAGTCTCTGGCTCTGGATTCTCCACCAAGGTATCATCACCATGGTCAACTTCAGGTGAAGCAACAGGCTCGGGCCCCGAAGCACCGCTTGGCACTGGGTGGGGGCTGCCCGGTGAAGATTCCTCGCCATCATCATCATCATCTGCCACAGCCGCACCGTAGGGGTCTTCGTTGGTTTCCCCTTGTCCCCATTGATGGTCCAAGATGTTCCAGAAAGGCTGCATGGCCCGGTCCTCACCGAAGAATGCATCCAACAATAGTACTGTTACTAATCATCGATTTGGTTGCCTTAATTTGTCTTAAGTTGCTACCCTAGGTGAGCACCAAAAGTTTATTAAAGGGAACCAAGGGTCACGAGGAGAAGATGCACCACTCAGCCAACGTCGTAGGGCATGTGAAAAAAGACGCTTGACACCCCAGGCGTCTTGATAGATAGCAGCCGGATTGTCACTCAACTCCACGAGTTTGTAGAAATCCATAACCTTCAAGGGAAGACCAAGGGACATTGTCACCCCCATGGGACCAAGTAGACTTGTGAATAGTGATAGATATATACTTGGATCTTCCATCTGATTCTGATTATCCCATGGACTATTCCAAACAGGTTCAAACCATTAACAATCATTAAGGGGAACATCAGGATTCTCAACCCATGACCTGCTTTCTGACGACCTCAATGGGCATACTGCATGGCATCTCTTGCCGGGGCACCCACCAACTAGCAACATTCAACAAGACGGCAGAGTTGAGTGCTGCCGCTTCAGCCGATGCAACCCCAGTGAGCTGAGGGCTTTTCCACTTGAGAAGTTTTTTGTTCTCCCTAACCCGTTGGCGGACAAGGTTGTCCAACTCCCAAAGTTGGGCTAGACTCACATCCGCAGGTAGGACCCTAGGATGCAACACCGATAATGCCATGACTCACTAAGAATCACAGGCTGAATGCCCAATCTTCAAGCCAAAAAGCCTTTGGGGTCACCCTTGATCATAGATGCAACTTGTCCCCACCCTGGTTTACCAAAGCCTGAGCTGAAAACATGCCAGTGGCGCCAAGGTTATTGAAAGACCGCCAGAAAGTTGGCGAGCGCTTGAGAGCTGTGGAGGGCAGGGATTTGGCTAACATGACATTTCTAATCATATCCAATCCCATTTTGATTTGATTCCTTATGTTTTATTGTTTTAGATTGATGTTAGGCTCTATCAAGCAATCAACCAAAGTGATTCCATTGCCCAAGAGGACAAGTTTCATGAAAAATCATGAAAAACCAAGAATCGCTCGCAAGCAGAAAAGATCGCCGCCAGCAATAAAAGTTGAAACAGCATGAATTTTACATACATTGGATGTCGCAGGTATGGATGGGTGACATGATGGTGATAGTCATGATTGTGTCAAGAGTGTATCTTGAACATAGGTCATATATGGTCCATATCATGCCATATCGGCCATAATTAGGTCATATATGGTCATATCATGCCATATCATGCCATATCTTGTAATTAGTTTGATCATTAGTTTGAAAAATCATGAAAGCCCATGCAATTTGGTGTTTTTTTGGGTTTCCACCAAAAGCCATACCCAAAAAACGACAAGCGAAGCGAAGCTCTGTGGATGTCACGTCCTGGCAGCTGAAAAACCCCAATCCCGCTGCGGTTTCGGATGGAGCGGGGGTTGGTTCCCCTGAGAAATTGTGGTCATGTGGTTAAGAAATGTTCAGATTGCAAAGTGGAGAGGTCGAAATCCGGGAGCTGCGAGCAGCTCCATCTGTAGAATAGGAAGCCTGTTGAATTTGCCAGCTCACGCGTGAGAAAAACACGTTCTCAGCCTGGGCGCTGCCTGACGATCCCAGGCTGCAATGATTGTGGTTTTTACTATAGTTATAATGCACTGCAATACTATATGGTGTGTGTCTCAAAATGGCTTAATACCCATGAAATAGTCACTTATTGTTTATGGGAAAATGATGGTTAACGAGAGGATTCAGAAGTACCTTTGTTTTCAGACAAAGCTATATATGTTCCATGCTTTGGGACAATCACAATTGACTCACACTTTGAGGATGGCTTGGAACCACGAGCCAAATACACATGGTTTCCATTTGCAGCGGAAAGAGTCACATTCATTGTCAGTTGTTCGTCAGTATGAAGCAAAGATGAATGTTAGTTTTCCTTCAAATGCCATCCACTCTTGGGCTATGATCGTTCTATGATAGTCGGACTCATGATTCCCCTATTGTGCCACCCACACATTCCCCTATGGAATGCCTGGGATTGGATTTCTCAATGGTGCCACAAAAAATGGCTTGTGTCTCATCATCCGTTTTCTGTGGTAAACCAATGTCATAAAACCACCATTTTTTTGGATGGTTTACAAAAAAATGTAAACATCCCACGGATAACAAAATGGTGATGACTTGGGGATGATTTATGGCATTGCGTGACTGCCACATTTAAATCTTCTACAGTACATTTTGTATGTCCTTTGTGAATCCCTCATTTCATAGCGGCGACAGCTGATGAACTTGTGATGGATGGAGAGTCGGATGGTTACCAGCGTTTCGCATCAAGCAGAGTTTGTGCTAAAAGCAAGTTTTCAGGTAGTATATACAGTACATATATATATATATACGTATATCTATACAACTTATATATTATATACACACATAGATGGAGTGGCAGTGAAGTCTTCCTACTTCGAACTTGGCTTAAAAGAGTTGGGACCTGTGTGAAGAAACCAGCCCTAGGAGGAGACTTGGACCAGCATTAGGGATCAAGATGTATCACTAAGGAACACAGGAGCCTCTACGATTGGCCATGAAATTTGCACTCACTACACTACAGGTGAATATGTCACACGCGGCTCATAGAGCACTGAGATCTTCGCTGCCATGCCTTTTGTTTCTCTGGCATGTTGTTTTCTGGTGCCTTACATTGAAACTTGGTGGCATTGGCCTATTTTTCATGAGGTCTGAATCAGCTATCAGTTCCCTGCACTGTCTCTTTTAGAAACTTGCCAGATCTTTGATATCCCAGCATTGTGCTCATCAATGCCCACACAGTGACATATGTTTTTGCCACCATGTTTGGATTTACTCGCCCCAAGCTTCATGTCTTGATTCAAGGTTTACAGGAATCAGAAAATATGCATATCTCATCATATCTCCCTCAAGAGTATTGTGTCATGTTTCAGACATTTTCAGATTATTCACTGTCACATCCCCTTGCGTAGGCACGGTTTTTCGTGTATATATATATACATATACACATGATAACCGTATACCTATATAATTCCCATATAATATAATATCTTAATATAATATATAATATAATATTATATTATATATATTATACATATATATATATATATATACACTATATATATATGAGCGCTCATATATATATATTGATTTATTTATATATATATATATATATTTACATATATATATATTCCCTTTATTATTATTATTTTATTATTATTATTCCGGGCGAATATGTCCCAGAAATCCATATATAATATAAATCCCATGTAGCGATTTCGCAATCATGGCACCTATCATATCTCCCACGAAGGTAACTACTGTGGCCGACGACCATCGCTCGACCGCACCAAAGAACGTCTTCCATGCGCGGCAGTTGCTGCACTGGGAGCAGAGTTCGACCGTTGAGGCGGAAGGGTGCTTACAGGGGGCGATATACATGACCGGTGTCAATAATAGTGGATTGCTAGAACCCAGTTTCCATGAAATCCATTTATATCCATTATGTTCAATTGCTATGTTTGATTACCACTAACCATTTGAGCAGTGCTCCAGACCCCGAAAATTCATGATTATATAGTCATTATTGTTTTGATCATGAACATATTGGGATACGATAATACTGGATATAAGTGATAAATGATGGTTGATTGATGATTGGCTAGGGGGCGTGCACCACCCAAAATGACTTGGGGGTTACCCCAAGCCATCATGAGAACCCTATCAACGAAGCAGTATTTCATGGAATGACAGAGTTTTTTGTTTTAACATTGTTCAAATTTATTTCGCTACTGTTTTTCATGCTTATTCTTGCTCAATCCGAATTTGGTGTTTTTTGGTGAGTGGAAACGTCAGCCTGATGGTTTGATCAGGCCAGGTGCTTTGCCAAATGGGCTAGTAGGCTAGCATGCTTGCAGTCCTGATTTAGAATTGAACACACCGAAACATACTTGCCAATATTTTAGTGATTATACCATATTATACCTTAACCCGGGAAGTACCCATGTACCAAACAATCAGGGTAACAGTCCAATTGTTAACTTGTTTAATAGCTTGTTCAGCCCTAAGTTTTGCTACCAATGGAAATGGCTCAAACTCACCCCAACAATGGTTGGTTAAGACGACCAGATGTGCTGCAGTTGGGCTTACCACATGAAAATTAATGCACCCGCTATTTAAACGTTCCAATGGCAGCTCCAGCATTTGTGGATGAATTTCCCAGAAAAAACCTCAATTTATAGTGAATTTCCCAGCCACGTTTGATGACACCGGAGGGTATCTGAAAATTCAGGGGAAATCCTCAGTCTCCCATTGGGTTTTCCTCATCTCCCTCTGGAAATTGCCGACTGGAGCCTTTTGCCTTCGGCATCCTTCGGCACGTCGATGGGATCGATGTATCCATGGGATTCGGAAATCTTTGAATAATTGAAATGGATGGCAACTAAAGATTTGAATCGTACCTGCGGCCCCAAAGGATAGCTAAGTTGCCAAACAAAACCCAGACTCGCTAGTCAGATGGAATTAGCCTCCGGTGTCATCAAACATGGTTTGCTGGAACATATTCCATTTAATGTTGGCGTCTGGTTAGTGTGAGGAGGCCCCGCCCCCCCCTCAAACTACTTTTGTCTACTGAATAATTAGCAGTTTTTTTCCGCCCCCCCCCTCAACTTTTTTTGCGGGTATTTACTTTTAATTGATTTCAATTTACTTTCATTTTACTTTCAATTTACTTTCAATTGACTTTCAATTTACTTTCATCTGATTTCAATTTATTTTCAATTGATTTCAATTTACTTTCAATTGATTTCAATTTACGTTCAATTGAAACCAATTTAGTTTCAATTGATTTTCAGTTTACTTTTACTTTTAATTGATTTCAATTTACTTTCAATTGAGTTCAATTGATTTCAATTTAATTTTAATTGATTTCAATTTACTTTCAATTGATTTCAATTTACTTTCAATTTGCTTGCAAGGTTTTTTTTTCAACCCCAAAAGTTGTTGGGCACAATAGAGTACCATCCAAACATTCATATTATTGAGTAACTGAGCCACTCATGAGGTACCCCCTTGAAAAATTGTTTGGATGCTGTTTTTTAATAAGGGTTTAATAAGGCATCTAATTATTTGGAAAACCTTGCATTTTAAAGCTTCTGTGTGTAAAAGTGTTTGTGTGTAAAATGGTCTGTGTGTAAAAGTGTCTGTGTGTAAAAGCGTCTGTGTGTAAAGGAGTCTGTGTGTAAAAGTGTCTGTGTGTAAAAGTGTCTGTGTGTAAAAGCGTCTGTGTGTAGAGGAGTCTGTGTGTAAAAGTGTCTGTGTGTAAAAGCGTCTGTGTGTAAAGGAGTCTGTGTGTAAAAGCATCTGTGTGTAAAAGCGTCTGTGCGCAAAAGCGTCTGTGTGTAAAAGCTTCTGTGTGTAAAAGCTTCTGTGTGTAAAGGAGTCTGTGTGTAAAACGGTCTGTGTGTAAAGGAGTCTGTGTGTAAAAGCCTCTGTGTGTAAAAGCTTCTGTGTGTAAAAGCTTCTGTGTGTAAAAGCTTCTGTGTGTAAAAGTGTCTGTGTGTAAAATGGTCTGCGTGTAAAAGTGTCTGTGTGTAAAAGCGTCTGTGTGTAAAGGAGTCTGTGTGTAAAAGTGTCTGTGTGTAAAAGTGTCTGTGTGTAAAAGCTTCTGTGTGTAAAGGAATCTGTGTGTAAAAGTGTCTGTGTGTAAAAGCGTCTGTGTGTAAAGGAGTCTGTGTGTAAAAGTCGTCTGTGTGTAAAAAAGCGTCTGTGTGTAAAAGCTGCTGTGTGTAAAAGTCGCTTCTGTGTGTAAAAGTTCTCTGTATAAAAGCGTCGCGTTTCTTCACATCCGAGGAATGATGGTACCGAGCTTTTTCGGCAATGTGTGTAGGAATTACCATAGTAAAATGAGATAACACATGTCATTCGCAGCATCATGGTACCGAGCCTCCTGTGCACTTTTGTTGCTCACATTATATTTCTCCATGTTTTCTTTCTATCTCCCTTTCTCTCTCTCTCTCTCTCTCCCCCTCTCTCTCTCTCTCTCTCTCTCTCTCTCACCCTCTCCCTCTTTCTCTCTCTCCGTCTCCCTCTCTCTCTCTCTATCTATGTCTCTCTGTGGTTGCAAGACACGTGTCATCTAATGCCGTTTACCAAATATCCTCTTCTTAATCAATCTTACTTTTCACACCTTATCCCTCCATAGCTCATATAAAATTCACCAACCATTCACCGACTATCTTTTACGACTACCATCCTCAGAGCTGCTTGAAAAACATTTTTTTCGCTCTCGGGCCAACCGTCGTCTAGTTTGTTTAAAAAAAGGCAAACAGATAAAGTATCGGACGAAATGGGATACCTTTTTTTAGACACACCCATGCAAGGGTGAGATCACTGAACTTGGAGGATTTAGGCTTATCAGCCACGTGCACTTCGATGAACATTGTGATAGCACCAAAATAAAGACAGTTTTGATGCATTTGGGTATCAGTTCGTGACCTTTTTCCAAAACACCTGTGATTTTTAGCCATGGTTTGAAAATTGGTTTCACCATGATTGTTTGGGTTCGAAGTTTCCGGATCCGATTTGCCCCCCCCAAATCTAAGTTTCAGTGTTTCCTCTACCAGAGCCCTCAAAGTGGCTCTAATTAAGTTCATAAAATTGGATCCCCTAAGTGACGCTAATTTATATGTGACCTATGCTAACAGGCCACTTTTATGGTGGGTACTGAAAAAGGGTGCTGGTAGATAAAGGCTCATCAAAATATCAGTGTTTCCTCTACACAAAAGTCACACTTCGCAGGTCATTGAACCTAAGTTCTCCAAACGCGCCAAAGGTGCAGCCCGATCGTGGGAATGAATCCATAGTTCCCCTCTGGACATCTAATCTGGCAGCCAGGGAAGTCCCTGTTGTTTGCGGGAAAATATGGAAAAATGGTAAAAGGGGGATACTGGGACAGTTTATGTTAATATGTTGGCTGTTATGGTTTTTATGTTCTTGTTCAATGTTTCATCCTCGCCTTTGATGTTTTTTCAGGTGGGGGTTCTGGGGATTATTTCTTGCTAACTTTCACTTCATTGGGTTTGTTTGGGGCGTCGGACTTTATGTGAGGTAGTGTCCATTCAGGTTCTGTTGATGTTTGATGCTTAGATTGTGATGATTGTGCCTGTTTATTATATATTTTCTCACCATAAATCCACACAAAGGACATGCAGTTGTTCTTTTTTATCACTTAGTTCTTCCTTTTGGCGTTCATCGTATTCTTGAGCATTGCCTTATTGTTTCATTGATTTGTTTCCTCCATGTGTTGTTCTCCGTATCTCTGTCTTTTTTATAAACATACATTACATTGCTGACATTTATTTTTAGTTGCTGAAAGACTTTTACTCTTGGAATATTGTTTTTGTCAGTCATTAAATCCCTATAAGTTCAAAGGCTTATGTCTTTAAGTGGTGTTTTTCAAAGTATGATTTACTTAAAAATGACAGTCGTGTCCTCCATCCGTTTGCCTCACGCTTTGGCGACATTGTGACGGTCTTTGGAGTTGCCCGGCTTCCCAGAGTTTGGATCGAACGAACTTGCGGTCAGCTGTTTCAACCAGGAGCTGGAACGAGTTTTGTTGCCAATAGTTGAGAAAAGAACAGAGCTTGAGGATGCCATTGTTTCGGAGAGTGCTCTGTGCAAACACTCGCCTTTCTTCACATCTTTATCACGCCTTTTCGTTCAATTTGTTGTGTCCAGCGCTTGCCACCCACCTTTTTGCCTGAACCGTGGTCCAAGATGTCCAAGTTGCAAAGAGCAGGTTTCATCATTTTTAACATTTGAAAGCATCCTTTTGAAAAGTTCATGCCAGATGATGGTCTTCACGTCTTCATTTTCATGGAAATTGTTGTAAGCCCATTGGAAGCCCCTTGTCAATGAGAAGCCATTTCCGTGCTGAATTTTGTGCCCTCTGCCATCTCATCTTGTGGAGAACAGAACGTCGAGTTGTATCAACACAAGTCACAACCTCCGCACGGAAGAACACCACAAACCTCATTGAGATTCTAAACCAAATCAGAGACACCGACAAGCGAAAGGCGGCAATCGCGAAAGGCGACAAGCGGAGGAAAGGCTGGAGTCAGAGAAGAAGTTGGCGTTGGCGGAGGAAAGGCTGGAGTCAGAGAAGAAGTTGGCGTTGGCGGAGGAAAGGCTGGAGTCAGAGAAGAAGTTGGCGTTGGCGGAGGAAAGGCTGGAGTCAGAGAAGAAGTTGGCGGTGGCGGAGGAAAGGCTGGAGTCAGAGAAGAAGTTGGCGGAGGAAAGGCTGGAGTCAGAGAAGAAGTTGGCGTTGGCGGAGGAAAGGCTGGAGTCAGAGAAGAAGTTGGCGGAGGAAAGGCTGAAGTTGAAGTTGGCGGAGTCAGAGAAGAAGTTGGCGTTGGCGGAGGAAAGGCTGAAGTCCCAGAAGGAAATCCATGAGCTGCATGCCCAAATTGCAAATGTGGAGATTCTTCACGCCAAAGGGCTGCTGACAGCCAGAGGTGTTTTTGAGAGAGCAGCTCATTTGGCGTTTTTCGAGATGAACCTGAAAGGCGCAGTCAACACTACACAAGCCTTGCGGGAGGTAGGCAATGCTTCAAAGCTCGGAGTTTGGACGCAACATCTTCGCGATGCTGCGGCGTACTGCGCCCCCAAAGAACAGACAAGTGACCTGCTCATCTCAGTTTGGCAGGAATTGTCCTTAGACGTTCATGGCTTCAGCTGGAAAGGGCCAGATGTTCAATTCAGTGCTTCGTTGTCAGAGCAGGCCAAATGTGTAGTGGAAGAGCTTTGCAAAAAAATGGGCTTGAAAATAAAGAAAGCGTCATAAACACGTTTCACCGCTCATGTGCGCAAAGGAAAAAAGAGTCCGCCTGCTTGAATTACCATGCGCTGGACAATAGGCGAACCCAAACAAGCTGCCATTTGAGGGAGGGCCCGTTGTTTCCTGCATCCACACACACACACGTCCAATATCTGGGGAGCTTCGGCACTTCTAATCCCGAGATTCGGAAACCCCACCCCAATAAGGGAAAAACAGCACTCCAATCCCCGAACCCCGAAACACCGTTTTCCCGTATCAGAAATCCCTGAAACCCAGATTGGGAAACCCACGAAAATGTAGCATATAGGATTTGGACAGGTTTGCACAGATGTCCACTTCAGAAACCTTTGCATTGAAGTCCGAAGGGACTGGAAAAGATTTGCGTTGACATCGCATCATTGTATCATCTATCTTGAATAGATATTTACTTATCAATGTTGGCATTGATGTGTTGGAAAGACAATGCACAAAACCCAGAGACCCAGCATCACCCCGGCAATCCTTTTGTCTTGCAACATTTCTGCCCGACTTGAGGTTAAAAAGTCATCACTGATGAGACCTTTTTGAAGGTGCGTCCCAAGCAATGAATGAATGGATGGATGGATGGGTTGATGGATGAATGGACGGACGATTGGAACAATCATGAAGATGAGGACGACCGACGACGACCATGAGGACTGACAATTCCACACACGCATACATAGACATACATATATACATAGACATACATACATATATACATATACATATACATATACATATACATATACATACACATACACATGCACACACACATTTTTGGGTACGAGTGAAAATACAAGGTATGGATCAAGGCCCCGAACCCACACACGATCCATACCCTGTGGTACTGCATGATCCATACCCTTGATCCATACCCCTTTCTCATTGAAGAAAGATTGATGCTGGCCCTAATGCTGCTTTTTATCCTAATACTGCTTCTGGTCCTCGTACTGCTACTCCCGTTGCTACTACTGTTGCTACTACTGTTGCTACTGCTGCTTCAGCTGCCTCCGCTGCCTCGCTGCTGCTGCTGCTGCTGCCACTACTAGTCATCTTCCTCCCAGGAGCTGCTGCTACTGCTGTCGCTTCTGCTGCTGCTCCTGCTGGTCCTGCTCTCGCTGCTGGTGCTGGTTCACTTCCTCCGTGTGCTTCTGGTAGTTGGACAAATGCAACTAGTTGAGTAGCTACTACCAATATTGCAAGCGCACCTTGGAGGCTAGTAAGACCGGTTCTAGTTCCACTAGGTGCTTCTTGTACTTCTAGTGGCGCTATGATTACAACTCCTTCTGTTTCTGCTTTGCCTGGCACGTGTAGAACTAGACTAGACTTGAAATACCCCGCTCTCTTCCTCCACAGCCATAGCGTGAAAGCCGGCCCAGATAGCGTGTCCCGATCCATACCCCGATCCATACCCGTTCCATACCCGATCCATACCCGAACCCAGTCACGCCACAACAAATGCCAATATGAAAGTCCGATTCTATTACTACTTCTACTGCTGCTGCTTCTACTACTACTACTTCTTCTCCTGCTGCTGCTGCTATTCCTACTCCTACTCCTACTACTCCTAGTACTACTGCAGCTGCTACTGCTGCTACTACCATTAGATACTATTATTTTTATTATTATGACTTTTATTAGTACTACTGTTACTGCTACTGCTATTTCTACTGCTGCTGCATCTTCTCCTTCTATTGCCACTACTGCTGCTGGTGCTGATCATCGCACGATCGGTCACCTGTGGCGGTTTGTCTCGTGTCACTCGTGTCGCTCTGAGGCCGTGTGCCAGTGAGACAGCCTCTTCGTGCTATGAGGATGACTGAGGGCAAGTTGGGCCTAAAGAGTTGCCATTGAGCACAAGATGTGGCTCGTGGCGCAACATGTTGGCAGGACATGAGACATTGATCGCATTTGATCGCCTATGATCCGTGTACTAGTACCTTTTTTTGTTTTTGTTTGCACCTGCATATACCCCCACAGAGCTATAAAACAACTGATAAGATATACTGAAAGGTACAGGTAACTACACAAAACTGGATGCTGTGGGTGAGCAACTGGCACGCGGGTGGACATCACTTGGTTTGGAGAGGATGGTTCGGGAAGTACGTCCAATGACATATATGGATGGGTGACATGATGGTGATAGTCATGATTGTGTCAAGAGTGTATCTTGAACATAGGTCATATATGGTCCATATCATGCCATATCGGCCATAATTAGGTCATATATGGTCATATCATGCCATATCTTGTAATTAGTTTGATCATTAGTTTGAAAAATCATGAAAGCCCATGCAATTTGGTGTTTTTTTGGGTTTCCACCAAAAGCCATACCCAAAAAACGACAAGCGAAGCGAAGCTCTGTGGATGTCACGTCCTGGCAGCTGAAAAACCCCAATCCCGCTGCGGTTTCGGATGGAGCGGGGGTTGGTTCCCCTGAGAAATTGTGGTCACGTGGTTAAGAAATGTTCAGATTGCAAAGTGGAGAGGTCGAAATCCGGGAGCTGCGAGCAGCTCCATCTGTAGAATAGGAAGCCTGTTGAATTTGCCAGCTCACGCGTGAGAAAAACACGTTCTCAGCCTGGGCGCTGCCTTACGATCCCAGGCTGCAATGATTGTGGTTTTTTCTATAGTTACAATGCACTGCAATACTATATGGTGTGTGTCTCAAAATGGCTTAATACCCATGAAATAGTCACTTATTGTTTATGGGAAAATGATGGTTAACGAGAGGATTCAGAAGTACCTTTGTTTTCAGACAAAGCTATATATGTTCCATGCTTTGGGACAATCACAATTGACTCACACTTTGAGGATGGCTTGGAACCACGAGCCAAATACACATGGTTTCCATTTGCAGCGGAAAGAGTCACATTCATTGTCAGTTGTTCGTCAGTATGAAGCAAAGATGAATGTTATAGTTTTCCTTCAAATGCCATCCACTCTTGGGCTATGATCGTTCTATGATAGTCGGACTCATGATTCCCCTATTGTGCCACCCACACATTCCCCTATGGAATGCCTGGGATTGGATTTCTCAATGGTGCCACAAAAAATGGCTTGTGTCTCATCATCCGTTTTCTGTGGTAAACCAATGTCATAAAACCACCATTTTTTTTGGATGGTTTACAAAAAAATGTAAACATCCCACGGATAACAAAATGGTGATGACTTGGGGATGATTTATGGCATTGCGTGACTGCCACATTTAAATCTTCTACAGTACATTTTGTATGTCCTTTGTGAATCCCTCATTTCATAGCGGCGACAGCTGATGAACTTGTGATGGATGGAGAGTCGGATGGTTACCAGCGTTTCGCATCAAGCAGAGTTTGTGCTAAAAGCAAGTTTTCAGGTAGTATATATATATATATTATATATATACGTATATCTATACAACTTATATATTATATACACACATAGATGGAGTGGCAGTGAAGTCTTCCTACTTCGAACTTGGCTTAAAAGAGTTGGGACCTGTGTGAAGAAACCAGCCCTAGGAGGAGACTTGGACCAGCATTAGGGATCAAGATGTATCACTAAGGAACACAGGAGCCTCTACGATTGGCCATGAAATTTGCACTCACTACAGGTGAATATGTCACACGCAGCTCATAGAGCACTGAGATCTTCGCTGCCATGCCTTTTGTTTCTCTGGCATGTTGTTTTCTGGTGCCTTACATTGAAACTTGGTGGCATTGGCCTATTTTTCATGAGCTCTGAATCAGCTATCAGTTCCCTGCACTGTCTCTTTTAGAAACTTGCCAGATCTTTGATATCCCAGCATTGTGCTCATCAATGCCCACACAGCGACATATGTTTTTGCCACCATGTTTGGATTTACTCGCCCCAAGCTTCATGTCTTGATTCAAGGTTTACAGGAATCAGGAAATATGCATATCTCATCATATCTCCATCAAGAGTATTGTGTCATGTTTCAGACATTTTCAGATTATACACTGTCACGTCCCCTTACGTAGGCACGGTTTTTCGTTTATATATATATATACATATACACATGATAACCGTATACCTTTATAATTCCCATATAATATAATATTTTAATATAATTTATAATATAATATAATATAATATAATATTATATTATATTATATTATATTATATTATATAAATTATACATATATATATATATACACTAAATATATATATATATATGAGCGCTCATATATATATATATATATTTACATATATATATATATACATATTCCCTTTATTATTATTATTATTATTTTATTCTTATTATTCCGGGCGAATATGTCCCAGAAATCCATATATAATATAAATCCCATGTAGCGATTTCGCAATCATGGCACCTATCATATCTCCCACGAAGGTAACTACTGTGGCCGACGACCATCGCTCGACCGCACCAAAGAACGTCTTCCATGCGCGGCAGTTGCTGCACTGGGAGCAGAGTTCGACCGTTGAGGCGGAAGGGTGCTTACAGGGGGCGATATACTTGACCGGTGTCAATAATAGTGGATTGCTAGAACCCAGTTTCCATGAAATCCATTTATATCCATTATGTTCAATTGCTATGTTTGATTACCACTAACCATTTGAGCAGTGCTCCAGACCCCGAAAATTCATGATTATATAGTCATTATTGTTTTGATCATGAACATATTGGGATACAACAAGACATAAGTGGATAATACTGGATATAAGTGATAAATGATGGTTGATTGATGATTGGCTAGGGGGCGTGCACCACTTGGGGGTTACCCCAAGCCATCATGAGAACCCTATCAACGAAGCAGTATTTCATGGAATGACAGAGTTTTTTGTTTTAACATTGTTCAAATTTATTTCGCTACTGTTTTTCATGCTTATTCTTGCTCAATCCGAATTTGGTGTTTTTTGGTGAGTGGAAACGTCAGCCTGATGGTTTGATCAGGCCAGGTGCTTTGCCAAATGGGCTAGTAGGCTAGCATGCTTGCAGTCCTGATTTAGAATTGAACACACCGAAACATACTTGCCAATATTTTAGTGATTATACCATATTATACCTTAACCCGGGAAGTACCCATGTACCAAACAATCAGGGTAACAGTCCAATTGTTAACTTGTTTAATAGCTTGTTCAGCCCTAAGTTTTGCTACCAATGGAAATGGCTCAAACTCACCCCAACAATGGTTGGTTAAGACGACCAGATGTGCTGCAGTTGGGCTTACCACATGAAAATTAATGCACCCGCTATTTAAACGTTCCAATGGCAGCTCCAGCATTTGTGGATGAATTTCCCAGAAAAAACCTCAATTTATAGTGAATTTCCCAGCCACGTTTGATGACACCGGAGGGTATCTGAAAATTCAGGGGAAATCCTCAGTCTCCCATTGGGTTTTCCTCATCTCCCTCTGGAAATTGCCGACTGGAGCCTTTTGCCTTCGGCATCCTTCGGCACGTCGATGGGATCGATGTATCCATGGGATTCGGAAATCTTTGAATAACTGAAATGGATGGCAACTAAAGATTTGAATCGTACCTGCGGCCCCAAAGGATAGCTAAGTTGCCAAACAAAACCCAGACTCGCTAGTCAGATGGAATTAGCCTCCGGTGTCATCAAACATGGTTTGCTGGAACATATTCCATTTAATGTTGGCGTCTGATTAGTGTGAGGAGGCCCCGCCCCCCCCTCAAACTACTTTTGTCTACTGAATAATTAGCAGTTTTTTTCCGCCCCCCCCTCAACATTTTTTGCGGGTATTTACTTTTAATTGATTTCAATTTACTTTCATTTTACTTTCAATTTACTTTCAATTGACTTTCAATTTACTTTCATCTGATTTCAATTTACTTTCAATTGATTTCAATTTACTTTCAATTGATTTCAATTTACGTTCAATTGCAACCAATTTACTTTCAATTGATTTTCAATTTACTTTTACTTTTAATTGATTTCAATTTACTTTCAATTTACTTTCAATTGAGTTCAATTTATTTCAATTTAATTTTTATTGATTTCAATTTACTTTCAATTGATTTCAATTTACTTTCAATTTGCTTGCAAGGTTTTTTTTTTTCAACCCCAAAAGTTGTTGGGCACAATAGAGTACCATCCAAACATTCATATTATTGAGTAACTGAGCCACTCATGAGGTACCCCCTTGAAAAATTGTTTGGATGCTGTTTTTTGATAAGGGTTTAATAAGGCATCTAATTATTTGGAAAACCTTGCATTTTAAAGCTTCTGTGTGTAAAAGTGTCTGTGTGTAAAATGGTCTGTCTGTAAAAGTGTCTGTGTGTAAAAGCGTCTGTGTGTAAAGGAGTCTGTGTGTAAAAGTGTCTGTGTGTAAAAGTGTCTGTGTGTAAAAGCGTCTGTGTGTAGAGGAGTCTGTGTGTAAAAGTGTCTGTGTGTAAAAGCGTCTGTGTGTAAAGGAGTCTGTGTGTAAAAGCATCTGTGTGTAAAAGCGTCTGTGCGCAAAAGCGTCTGTGTGTAAAAGCTTCTGTGTGTAAAGGAGTCTGTGTGTAAAATGGTCTGTGTGTAAAAGTGTCCGTGTGTAAAAGCGTCTGTGTGTAAAGGAGTCTGTGTGTAAAAGCGTCTGTGTGTAAAGGAGTCTGTGTGTAAAAGCTTCTGTGTGTAAAAGCTTCTGTGTTTAAAAGCTTCTGTGTGTAAAAGTGTCTGGTGTAAAAGTGTCTGTGTGTAAAAGGTCTGCGTGTAAAAGTGTTCTGTGGGTAAAAAGCCGTCTGTGTGTAAAGGAGTAGGGTGTGTAAAAAGTGTCTGTGTGTAAAAAGTGTCTGGTGTAAAAGCGTCTGTGTGTAAAGGAGTTCTGTGTGTGTAAAAGGTTCTGTTTGTAAAAGCGTCTGTGTTGTAAAGGAGTCTGTGTGTAAAAGAGTTGTCGCTGTAAAAGCGTCTGTGTGCAAAGCGTCTGTGTGGTAAAAGTTGTGTGTAAAAGCTCTGTGTGAAAAGCTCTGTGTGAAAAGTGTCTGTGTTGTAGAAATGGTCTGTGTGTGTTATCAAAAAGCTTCTGTGTTGTAAAAGCGTCTGTGTTGTAAAAAGTGTTTGTGTGTAAAAGCATCTGTGTGTAAAAGCTGCCGTGTGTAAAAGCGTCTGTGTGTAAAAGCTTCTGTGTGTAAAAGCGTCTCTTTATAAAAGCGTCGCGTTTCTTCACATCCGAGGAATGATGGTACCGAGCTTTTTCGGCAATGTGTGTAGGCATTGCCATAGTAAAATGAGATAACGCATGTCATTCGCAGCATCATGGTACCGAGCCTCCTGTGCACTTTTGTTGCTCACATTATATTTCTCCATGTTTTCTTTCTATCTCCCTTTCCTTCTCTCTCTCTCTCTCTCTCCCCCTCTTTCTCTCTCTCTCACCCTCTCCCTCTTTCTCTCTCTCCGTCTCCCTCTCTCTCTCTCTCTATCTATGTCTCTCTGTGGTTGCAAGACACGTGTCATCTAATGCCGTTTACCAAATATCCTCTTCTTAATCAATCTTACTTTTCACACCTTATCCCTCCATAGCTCATATAAAATTCACCAACCATTCACCGACTATCTTTTACGACTACCATCCTCAGAGCTGCTTGAAAAACATTTTTTTCGCTCTCGGGCCAACCGTCGTCTAGTTTGTTTAAAAAAAGGCAAACAGATAAAGTATCGGACGAAATGGGATACCTTTTTTTAGACACACCCATGCAAGGGTGAGATCACTGAACTTGGAGGATTTAGGCTTATCAGCCACGTGCACTTCGATGAACATTGTGATAGCACCAAAATAAAGACAGTTTTGATGCATTTGGGTATCAGTTCGTGACCTTTTTCCAAAACACCTGTGATTTTTAGCCATGGTTTGAAAATTGGTTTCACCATGATTGTTTGGGTTCGAAGTTTCCGGATCCGATTTGCCCCCCCCAAATCTAAGTTTCAGTGTTTCCTCTACCAGAGCCCTCAAAGTGGCTCTAATTAAGTTCATAAAATTGGATCCCCTAAGTGACGCTAATTTATATGTGACCTATGCTAACAGGCCACTTTTATGGTGGGTACTGAAAAAGGGTGCTGGTAGATAAAGTCTCATCAAAATATCAGTGTTTCCTCTACACAAAAGTCACACTTCGCAGGTCATTGAACCTAAGTTCTCCAAACGCGCCAAAGGTGCAGCCCGATCGTGGGAATGAATCCATAGTTCCCCTCTGGACATCTAATCTGGCTGCCAGGGAAGTCCCTGTTGTTTGCGGGAAAATATGGAAAAATGGTAAAAGGGGGATACTGGGACAGTTTATGTTAATATGTTGGCTGTTATGGTTTTTATGTTCTTGTTCAATGTTTCATCCTCGCCTTTGATGTTTTTTCAGGTGGGGGTTCTGGGGATTATTTCTTGCTAACTTTCACTTCATTGGGTTTGTTTGGGGCGTCGGACTTTATGTGAGGTAGTGTCCATTCAGGTTCTGTTGATGTTTGATGCTTAGATTGTGATGATTGTGCCTGTTTATTATATATTTTCTCACTATAAATCCACACAAAGGACATGCAGTTGTTCTTTTTTATCACTTAGTTCTTCCTTTTGGCGTTCATCGTATTCTTGAGCATTGCCTTATTGTTTCATTGATTTGTTTCCTCCATGTGTTGTTCTCCGTATCTCTGTTTTTTTTAAACATACATTACATTGCTGACATTTATTTTTAGTTGCTGAAAGACTTTTACTCTTGGAATATTGTTTTTGTCAGTCATTAAATCCCTATAAGTTCAAAGGCTTATGTCTTTAAGTGGTGTTTTTCAAAGTATGATTTACTTAAAAATGACAGTCGTGTCCTCCATCCGTTTGCCTCACGCTTTGGCGACATTGTGACGGTCTTTGGAGTTGCCCGGCTTCCCAGAGTTTGGATCGAACGAACTTGCGGTCAGCTGTTTCAACCAGGAGCTGGAACGAGTTTTGTTGCCAATAGTTGAGAAAAGAACAGAGCTTGAGGATGCCATTGTTTCGGAGAGTGCTCTGTGCAAACACTCGCCTTTCTTCACATCTTTATCACGCCTTTTCGTTCAATTTGTTGTGTCCAGCGCTTGCCACCCACCTTTTTGCCTGAACCGTGGTCCAAGATGTCCAAGTTGCAAAGAGCAGGTTTCATCATTTTTAACATTTGAAAGCATCCTTTTGAAAAGTTCATGCCAGATGATGGTCTTCACGTCTTCATTTTCATGGAAATTGTTGTAAGCCCTTTGGAAGCCCCTTGTCAATGAGAAGCCATTTCCGTGCTGAATTTTGTGCCCTCTGCCATCTCATCTTGTGGAGAACAGAACGTCGAGTTGTATCAACACAAGTCACAACCTCCGCACGGAAGAACACCACAAACCTCATTGAGATTCTAAACCAAATCAGAGACACCGACAAGCGAAAGGCGGCAATCGCGGGATTTTTGGAGGAAAGGCTGGAGTCAGAGAAGAAGTTGGCGTTGGCGGAGGAAAGGCTGGAGTCAGAGAAGAAGTTGGCGTTGGCGGAGGAAAGGCTGGAGTCAGAGAAGAAGTTGGCGTTGGCGGAGGAAAGGCTGGAGTCAGAGAAGAAGTTGGCGTTGGCGGAGGAAAGGCTGGAGTCAGAGAAGAAGTTGGCGGAGGAAAGGCTGGAGTCAGAGAAGAAGTTGGCGTTGGCGGAGGAAAGGCTGGAGTCAGAGAAGAAGTTGGCGGAGGAAAGGCTGAAGTTGAAGTTGGCGGAGTCAGAGAAGAAGTTGGCGTTGGCGGAGGAAAGGCTGAAGTCCCAGAAGGAAATCCATGAGCTGCATGCCCAAATTGCAAATGTGGAGATTCTTCACGCCAAAGGGCTGCTGACAGCCAGAGGTGTTTTTGAGAGAGCAGCTCATTTGGCGTTTTTCGAGATGAACCTGAAAGGCGCAGTCAACACTACACAAGCCTTGCGGGAGGTAGGCAATGCTTCAAAGCTCGGAGTTTGGACGCAACATCTTCGCGATGCTGCGGCGTACTGCGCCCCCAAAGAACAGACAAGTGACCTGCTCATCTCAGTTTGGCAGGAATTGTCCTTAGACGTTCATGGCTTCAGCTGGAAAGGGCCAGATGTTCAATTCAGTGCTTCGTTGTCAGAGCAGGCCAAATGTGTAGTGGAAGAGCTTTGCAAAAAAATGGGCTTGAAAATAAAGAAAGCGTCATAAACACGTTTCACCGCTCATGTGCGCAAAGGAAAAAAGAGTCCGCCTGCTTGAATTACCATGCGCTGGACAATAGGCGAACCGAAACAAGCTGCCATTTGAGGGAGGGCCCGTTGTTTCCTGCATCCACACACACACACACGTCCAATATCTGGGGAGCTTCGGCACTTCTAATCCCGAGATTCGGAAACCCCACCCCAATAAGGGAAAAACAGCACTCCAATCCCCGAATCCCGAAACACCGTTTTCCCGTATCAGAAATCCCTGAAACCCAGATTGGGAAACCCACGAAAATGTAGCATATAGGATTTGGACAGGTTTGCACAGATGTCCACTTCAGAAACCTTTGCATTGAAGTCCGAAGGGACTGGAAAAGATTTGCGTTGACATCGCATCATTGTATCATCTATCTTGAATAGATATTTACTTATCAATGTTGGCATTGATGTGTTGGAAAGACAATGCACAAAACCCAGAGACCCAGCATCACCCCGGCAATCCTTTTGTCTTGCAACATTTCTGCCCGACTTGAGGTTAAAAAGTCATCACTGATGAGACCTTTTTGAAGGTGCGTCCCAAGCAATGAATGAATGGATGAATGGATGGATGGATGGGTTGATGGATGAATGGACGGACGATTGGAACAATCATGAAGATGAGGACGACCGACGACGACCATGAGGACTGACAATTCCACACACGCATACATAGACATACATATATACATAGACATACATACATATATACATACATATATACATATACATATACATATACATATACATACACATACACATGCACACACACACACACACACATTTTTGGGTACGAGTGAAAATACAAGGTATGGATCAAGGCCCCGAACCCACACACGATCCATACCCTGTGGTACTGCATGATCCATACCCTTGATCCATACCCCTTTCTCATTGAAGAAAGATTGATGCTGGCCCTAATGCTGCTTTTTATCCTAATACTGCTTCTGGTCCTCGTACTGCTACTCCCGTTGCTACTACTGTTGCTACTACTGTTGCTACTGCTGCTTCAGCTGCCTCCGCTGCCTCCGTGCTGCTGCTGCTGCTGCTGCTGCTGCCACTACTAGTCATCTTCCTCCCAGGAGCTGCTGCTACTGCTGTCGCTTCTGCTGCTGCTCCTGCTGGTCCTGCTCTCGCTGCTGGTGCTGGTTCACTTCCTCCGTGTGCTTCTGGTAGTTGGACAAATGCAACTAGTTGAGTAGCTACTAGCAATATTGCAAGCGCAGCGCACCTTGGAGGCTAGTAAGACCGGTTCTAGTTCCACTAGGTGCTTCTTGTACTTCTAGTGGCGCTATGATTACAACTCCTTCTGTTTCTGCTTTATCTGGCACGTGTAGAACTAGACTAGACTTGAAATACCCCGCTCTCTTCCTTCACAGCCATAGCGTGAAAGCCGGCCCAGATAGCGTGTCCCGATCCATACCCCGATCCATACCCCGATCCATACCCGTTCCATACCCGATCCATACCCGAACCCAGTCACGCCACAACAAATGCCAATATGAAAGTCCGATTCTATTACTACTTCTACTGCTGCTGCTTCTACTACTACTACTTCTCCTGCTGCTGCTGCTGCTATTCCTACTCCTACTCCTACTACTCCTAGTACTACTGCAGCTGCTACTGCTGCTACTACCATTAGATACTATTATTTTTATTACTATGACTTTTATTAGTACTACTGTTACTGCTACTGCTATTTCTACTGCTGCTGCATCTTCTCCTTCTATTGCCACTACTGCTGCTGGTGCTGATCATCGCACGATCGGTCACCTGTGGCGGTTTGTCTCGTGTCACTCGTGTCGCTCTGAGGCCGTGTGCCAGTGAGACAGCCTCTTCGTGCTATGAGGATGACTGAGGGCAAGTTGGGCCTAAAGAGTTGCCATTGAGCACAAGATGTGGCTCGTGGCGCAACATGTTGGCAGGACATGAGACATTGATCGCATTTGATTGCCTATGATCCGTGTACTAGTACCTTTTTTTGTTTTTGTTTGCACCTGCATATACCCCCACAGAGCTATAAAACAACTGATAAGATATACTGAAAGGTACAGGTAACTACACAAAACTGGATGCTGTGGGTGAGCAACTGGCACGCGGGTGGACATCACTTGGTTTGGAGAGGATGGTTCGGGAAGTACGTCCAATGACATATATGGATGGGTGACATGATGGTGATAGTCATGATTGTGTCAAGAGTGTATCTTGAACATAGGTCATATATGGTCCATATCATGCCATATCGGCCATAATTAGGTCATATATGGTCATATCATGCCATATCATGCCATATCTTGTAATTAGTTTGATCATTAGTTTGAAAAATCATGAAAGCCCATGCAATTTGGTGTTTTTTTGGGTTTCCACCAAAAGCCATACCCAAAAAACGACAAGCGAAGCGAAGCTCTCTGGATGTCACGTCCTGGCAGCTGAAAAACCCCAATCCCGCTGCGGTTTCGGATGGAGCGGGGGTTGGTTCCCCTGAGAAATTGTGGTCATGTGGTTAAGAAATGTTCAGATTGCAAAGTGGAGAGGTCGAAATCCGGGAGCTGCGAGCAGCTCCATCTGTAGAATAGGAAGCCTGTTGAATTTGCCAGCTCACGCGTGAGAAAAACACGTTCTCAGCCTGGGCGCTGCCTGACGATCCCAGGCTGCAATGATTGTGGTTTTTACTATAGTTATAATGCACTGCAATACTATATGGTGTGTGTCTCAAAATGGCTTAATACCCATGAAATAGTCACTTATTGTTTATGGGAAAATGATGGTTAACGAGCGGATTCAGAAGTACCTTTGTTTTCAGACAAAGCTATATATGTTCCATGCTTTGGGACAATCACAATTGACTCACACTTTGAGGATGGCTTGGAACCACGAGCCAAATACACATGGTTTCCATTTGCAGCGGAAAGAGTCACATTCATTGTCAGTTGTTCGTCAGTATGAAGCAAAGATGAATGTTATAGTTTTCCTTCAAATGCCATCCACTCTTGGGCTATGATCGTTCTATGATAGTCGGACTCATGATTCCCCTATTGTGCCACCCACACATTCCCCTATGGAATGCCTGGGATTGGATTTCTCAATGGTGCCACAAAAAATGGCTTGTGTCTCATCATCCGTTTTCTGTGGTAAACCAATGTCATAAAACCACCATTTTTTTTGGATGGTTTACCAAAAAAATGTAAACATCCCACGGATAACAAAATGGTGATGACTTGGGGATGATTTATGGCATTGCGTGACTGCCACATTTAAATCTTCTACAGTACATTTTGTATGTCCTTTGTGAATCCCTCATTTCATAGCGGCGACAGCTGATGAACTTGTGATGGATGGAGAGTCGGATGGTTACCAGCGTTTCGCATCAAGCAGAGTTTGTGCTAAAAGCAAGTTTTCAGGTAGTATATACAGTACATATATATATATATACGTATATCTTTACAACTTATATATTATATACACACATAGATGGAGTGGCAGTGAAGTCTTCCTACTTCGAACTTGGCTTAAAAGAGTTGGGACCTGTGTGAAGAAACCAGCCCTAGGAGGAGACTTGGACCAGCATTAGGGATCAAGATGTATCACTCAGGAACACAGGAGCCTCTACGATTGGCCATGAAATTTGCACTCACTACACTACAGGTGAATATGTCACACGCGGCTCATAGAGCACTGAGATCTTCGCTGCCATGCCTTTTGTTTCTCTGGCATGTTGTTTTCTGGTGCCTTACATTGAAACTTGGTGGCATTGGCCTATTTTTCATGAGGTCTGAATCAGCTATCAGTTCCCTGCACTGTCTCTTTTAGAAACTTGCCAGATCTTTGATATCCCAGCATTGTGCTCATCAATGCCCACACAGTGACATATGTTTTTGCCACCATGTTTGGATTTACTCGCCCCAAGCTTCCTGTCTTGATTCAAGGTTTACAGGAATCAGAAAATATGCATATCTCATCATATCTCCCTCAAGAGTATTGTGTCATGTTTCAGACATTTTCAGATTATACACTGTCACATCCCCTTGCGTAGGCACGGTTTTTCGTGTATATATATACATATACACATGATAACCGTATACCTTTATAATTCCCATATAATATAATATTTTAATATTTTATATAATATAATATAATATAATTTAATATTATATTATATTATATAAATTATACATATATATATATATCAGCGCTCATATATATATATATATATATATTGATTTATTTATATATATATATATTTACATATATATATATACATATTCCCTTTATTATTATTATTTTATTATTATTATTCCGGGCGAATATGTCCCAGAAATCCATATATAATATAAATCCCATGTAGCGATTTCGCAATCATGGCACCTATCATATCTCCCACGAAGGTAACTACTGTGGCCGACGACCATCGCTCGACCGCACCAAAGAACGTCTTCCATGCGCGGCAGTTGCTGCACTGGGAGCAGAGTTCGACCGTTGAGGCGGAAGGGTGCTTACAGGGGGCGATATACTTGACCGGTGTCAATAAAAGTGGATTGCTAGAACCCAGTTTCCATGATTTTCCAGCTACATAGAATCCATTTATATCCATTTAGTATATTCAATTGCTATGTTTGATTGCCACTAACCATTTGAGCAGTGCTCGAGACCCCGAAAATTCATGATTATATAGTCATTCTTGTTTTGATCATGAACATATTGGGATACAACAAGACATAAGTGGATAATACTGGATATAAGTGATAAATGATGGTTGATTGATGATTGGCTAGGGGGCGTGCACCACCCAATATGACTTGGGGGTTACCACAAGCCATCATGAGAACCCTATCAACGAAGCAGTATTTCATGGAATGACAGATGTTTTTTTTAACATTGTTCAAATTTATTTCGCTACTGGTTTTCATGTTTATTCTTGCCCAATCTGAATTTGGTGTTTTTTGGTGCGTGGAAACGTCAGCCTGATGGTTTGATAAGGCCAGGTGCTTTGCCAAATGGGCTAGTAGGCTAGCATGCTTGCAGTCCTGATTTAGAATTGAACACACCGAAACATACTTGCCAATATTTTAGTGATTATACCATATTATACCTTAACCCGGGAAGTACCCATGTACCAAACAATCAGGGTAACAGTCCAATTGTTAACTTGTTTAATAGCTTGTTCAGCCCTAAGTTTTGCTACCAATGGAAATGGCTCCAACTCACCCCAACAATGGTTGGTTAAGACGACCAGATGTGCTGCAGTTGGGCTTACCACATGAAAATTAATGCACCCGCTATTTAAACGTTCCAATGGCAGCTCCAGCATTTGTGGATGAATTTCCCAGAAAAAACCTCAATTTATAGTGAATTTCCCAGCCACGTTTGATGACACCGGAGGGTATCTGAAAATTCAGGGGAAATCCTCAGTCTCCCATTGGGTTTTCCTCATCTCCCTTTGGAAATTGCCGACTGGAGCCTTTTGCCTTCGGCATCCTTCGGCACGTCGATGGGATCGATGTATCCATGGGATTCGGAAATCTTTGAATAATTGAAATGGATGGCAACTAAAGATTTGAATCGTACCTGCGGCCCCAAAGGATAGCTAAGTTGCCAAACAAAACCCAGACTCGCTAGTCAGATGGAATTAGCCTCCGGTGTCATCAAACATGGTTTGCTGGAACATATTCCATTTAATGTTGGCGTCTGGTTAGTGTGAGGAGGCCCCGCCCCCCCCCTCAAACTACTTTTGTCTACTGAATAATTAGCAGTTTTTTTCCGCCCCCCCTCAACTTTTTTTGCGGGTATTTACTTTTAATTGATTTCAATTTACTTTCATTTTACTTTCAATTTACTTTCAATTGACTTTCAATTTACTTTCATCTGATTTCAATTTATTTTCAATTGATTTCAATTTACTTTCAATTGATTTCAATTTACGTTCAATTGAAACCAATTTACTTTCAATTGATTTTCAGTTTACTTTTACTTTTAATTGATTTCAATTTACTTTCAATTTACTTTCAATTGAGTTCAATTGATTTCAATTTAATTTTAATTGATTTCAATTTACTTTCAATTGATTTCAATCTACTTTCAATTTACTTGCAAGGTTTTTTTTTTCAACCCCAAAAGTTGTTGGGCACAATAGAGTACCATCCAAACATTCATATTATTGAGTAACTGAGCCACTCATGAGGTACCCCCTTGAAAAATTGTTTGGATGCTGTTTTTTAATAAGGGTTTAATAAGGCATCTAATTATTTGGAAAACCTTGCATTTTAAAGCTTCTGTGTGTAAAAGTGTTTGTGTGTAAAATGGTCTGTGTGTAAAAGTGTCTGTGTGTAAAAGCGTCTGTGTGTAAAGGAGTCTGTGTGTAAAAGTGTCTGTGTGTAAAGTGTCTGTGTGTAAAGGAGTCTGTGTGTAGAGGAGTCTGTGTGTAAAAGTGTCTGTGTGTAAAAGCGTCTGTGTGTAAAGGAGTCTGTGTGTAAAAGCATCTGTGTGTAAAAGCGTCTGTGCGCAAAAGCGTCTGTGTGTAAAAGCTTCTGTGTGTAAAAGCTTCTGTGTGTAAAGGAGTCTGTGTGTAAAACGGTCTGTGTGTAAAGGAGTCTGTGTGTAAAAGCCTCTGTGTGTAAAAGCTTCTGTGTGTAAAAGCTTCTGTGTGTAAAAGCTTCTGTGTGTAAAAGTGTCTGTGTGTAAAATGGTCTGCGTGTAAAAGTGTCTGTGTGTAAAAGCGTCTGTGTGTAAAAGTGTCTGTGTGTAAAATGGTCTGTGTGTAAAAGCGTCTGTGTGTAAAAGCGTCTGTGTGTAAAAGTGTTTGTGTGTAAAAGCATCTGTGTGTAAAAGCTGCTGTGTGTAAAAGCGTCTGTGTGTAAAAGCTTCTTCTGTGTGTAAAAGCGTCTCTTTATAAAAGCGTCGCGTTTCTTCACATCCGAGGAATGATGGTACCGAGCTTTTTCGGCAATGTGTGTAGGCATTGCCATAGTAAAATGAGATAACGCATGTCATTCGCAGCATCATGGTACCGAGCCTCCTGTGCACTTTTGTTGCTCACATTATATTTCTCCATGTTTTCTTTCTATCTCCCTTTCCTTCTCTCTCTCTCTCTCTCTCTCCCCCCCTCTTTCTCTCTCTCTCTCTCTCACCCTCTCCCTCTTTCTCTCTCTCCGTCTCCCTCTCTCTCTCTCTCTATCTATGTCTCTCTGTGGTTGCAAGACACGTGTCATCTAATGCCGTTTACCAAATATCCTCTTCTTAATCAATCTTACTTTTCACACCTTATCCCTCCATAGCTCATATAAAATTCACCAACCATTCACCGACTATCTTTTGCGACTACCATCCTCAGAGCTGCTTGAAAAACATTTTTTTCGCTCTCGGGCCAACCGTCATCTAGTTTGTTTAAAAAAAGGCAAACAGATAAAGTATCGGACGAAATGGGATACCTTTTTTTAGACACACCCATGCAAGGGTGAGATCACTGAACTTGGAGGATTTAGGCTTATCAGCCACGTGCACTTCGATGAACATTGTGATAGCACCAAAATAAAGACAGTTTTGATGCATTTGGGTATCAGTTCGTGACCTTTTTCCAAAACACCTGTGATTTTTAGCCATGGTTTGAAAATTGGTTTCACCATGATTGTTTGGGTTCGAAGTTTCCGGATCCGATTTGCCCCCCCCAAATCTAAGTTTCAGTGTTTCCTCTACCAGAGCCCTCAAAGTGGCTCTAATTAAGTTCATAAAATTGGATCCCCTAAGTGACGCTAATTTATATGTGACCTATGCTAACAGGCCACTTTTATGGTGGGTACTGAAAAAGGGTGCTGGTAGATAAAGTCTCATCAAAATATCAGTGTTTCCTCTACACAAAAGTCACACTTCGCAGGTCATTGAACCTAAGTTCTCCAAACGCGCCAAAGGTGCAGCCCGATCGTGGGAATGAATCCATAGTTCCCCTCTGGACATCTAATCTGGCTGCCAGGGAAGTCCCTGTTGTTTGCGGGAAAATATGGAAAAATGGTAAAAGGGGGATACTGGGACAGTTTATGTTAATATGTTGGCTGTTATGGTTTTTATGTTCTTGTTCAATGTTTCATCCTCGCCTTTGATGTTTTTTCAGGTGGGGGTTCTGGGGATTATTTCTTGCTAACTTTCACTTCATTGGGTTTGTTTGGGGCGTCGGACTTTATGTGAGGTAGTGTCCATTCAGGTTCTGTTGATGTTTGATGCTTAGATTGTGATGATTGTGCCTGTTTATTATATATTTTCTCACTATAAATCCACACAAAGGACATGCAGTTGTTCTTTTTTATCACTTAGTTCTTCCTTTTGGCGTTCATCGTATTCTTGAGCATTGCCTTATTGTTTCATTGATTTGTTTCCTCCATGTGTTGTTCTCCGTATCTCTGTTTTTTTTAAACATACATTACATTGCTGACATTTATTTTTAGTTGCTGAAAGACTTTTACTCTTGGAATATTGTTTTTGTCAGTCATTAAATCCCTATAAGTTCAAAGGCTTATGTCTTTAAGTGGTGTTTTTCAAAGTATGATTTACTTAAAAATGACAGTCGTGTCCTCCATCCGTTTGCCTCACGCTTTGGCGACATTGTGACGGTCTTTGGAGTTGCCCGGCTTCCCAGAGTTTGGATCGAACGAACTTGCGGTCAGCTGTTTCAACCAGGAGCTGGAACGAGTTTTGTTGCCAATAGTTGAGAAAAGAACAGAGCTTGAGGATGCCATTGTTTCGGAGAGTGCTCTGTGCAAACACTCGCCTTTCTTCACATCTTTATCACGCCTTTTCGTTCAATTTGTTGTGTCCAGCGCTTGCCACCCACCTTTTTGCCTGAACCGTGGTCCAAGATGTCCAAGTTGCAAAGAGCAGGTTTCATCATTTTTAACATTTGAAAGCATCCTTTTGAAAAGTTCATGCCAGATGATGGTCTTCACGTCTTCATTTTCATGGAAATTGTTGTAAGCCCTTTGGAAGCCCCTTGTCAATGAGAAGCCATTTCCGTGCTGAATTTTGTGCCCTCTGCCATCTCATCTTGTGGAGAACAGAACGTCGAGTTGTATCAACACAAGTCACAACCTCCGCACGGAAGAACACCACAAACCTCATTGAGATTCTAAACCAAATCAGAGACACCGACAAGCGAAAGGCGGCAATCGCGGGATTTTTGGAGGAAAGGCTGGAGTCAGAGAAGAAGTTGGCGTTGGCGGAGGAAAGGCTGGAGTCAGAGAAGAAGTTGGCGTTGGCGGAGGAAAGGCTGGAGTCAGAGAAGAAGTTGGCGTTGGCGGAGGAAAGGCTGGAGTCAGAGAAGAAGTTGGCGGAGGAAAGGCTGGAGTCAGAGAAGAAGTTGGCGTTGGCGGAGGAAAGGCTGGAGTCAGAGAAGAAGTTGGCGGAGGAAAGGCTGAAGTTGAAGTTGGCGGAGTCAGAGAAGAAGTTGGCGTTGGCGGAGGAAAGGCTGAAGTCCCAGAAGGAAATCCATGAGCTGCATGCCCAAATTGCAAATGTGGAGATTCTTCATGCCAAAGGGCTGCTGACAGCCAGAGGTGTTTTTGAGAGAGCAGCTCATTTGGCGTTTTTCGAGATGAACCTGAAAGGCGCAGTCAACACTACACAAGCCTTGCGGGAGGTAGGCAATGCTTCAAAGCTCGGAGTTTGGACGCAACATCTTCGCGATGCTGCGGCGTACTGCGCCCCCAAAGAACAGACAAGTGACCTGCTCATCTCAGTTTGGCAGGAATTGTCCTTAGACGTTCATGGCTTCAGCTGGAAAGGGCCAGATGTTCAATTCAGTGCTTCGTTGTCAGAGCAGGCCAAATGTGTAGTGGAAGAGCTTTGCAAAAAAATGGGCTTGAAAATAAAGAAAGCGTCATAAACACGTTTCACCGCTCATGTGCGCAAAGGAAAAAAGAGTCCGCCTGCTTGAATTACCATGCGCTGGACAATAGGCGAACCCAAACAAGCTGCCATTTGAGGGAGGGCCCGTTGTTTCCTGCATCCACACACACACACGTCCAATATCTGGGGAGCTTCGGCACTTCTAATCCCGAGATTCGGAAACCCCACCCCAATAAGGGAAAAACAGCACTCCAATCCCCGAACCCCGAAACACCGTTTTCCCGTATCAGAAATCCCTGAAACCCAGATTGGGAAACCCACGAAAATGTAGCATATAGGATTTGGACAGGTTTGCACAGATGTCCACTTCAGAAACCTTTGCATTGAAGTCCGAAGGGACTGGAAAAGATTTGCGTTGACATCGCATCATTGTATCATCTATCTTGAATAGATATTTACTTATCAATGTTGGCATTGATGTGTTGGAAAGACAATGCACAAAACCCAGAGACCCAGCATCACCCCGGCAATCCTTTTGTCTTGCAACATTTCTGCCCGACTTGAGGTTAAAAAGTCATCACTGATGAGACCTTTTTGAAGGTGCGTCCCAAGCAATGAATGAATGGATGAATGGATGGATGGATGGGTTGATGGATGAATGGACGGACGATTGGAACAATCATGAAGATGAGGACGACCGACGACGACCATGAGGACTGACAATTCCACACACGCATACATAGACATACATATATACATAGACATACATACATATATACATACATATATACATATACATATACATATACATATACATACACATACACATGCACACACACACACACACACATTTTTGGGTACGAGTGAAAATACAAGGTATGGATCAAGGCCCCGAACCCACACACGATCCATACCCTGTGGTACTGCATGATCCATACCCTTGATCCATACCCCTTTCTCATTGAAGAAAGATTGATGCTGGCCCTAATGCTGCTTTTTATCCTAATACTGCTTCTGGTCCTCGTACTGCTACTCCCGTTGCTACTACTGTTGCTACTACTGTTGCTACTGCTGCTTCAGCTGCCTCCGCTGCCTGCTGCTGCTGCTGCTGCTGCCACTACTAGTCATCTTCCTCCCAGGAGCTGCTGCTACTGCTGTCGCTTCTGCTGCTGCTCCTGCTGGTCCTGCTCTCGCTGCTGGTGCTGGTTCACTTCCTCCGTGTGCTTCTGGTAGTTGGACAAATGCAACTAGTTGAGTAGCTACTACCAATATTGCAAGCGCACCTTGGAGGCTAGTAAGACCGGTTCTAGTTCCACTAGGTGCTTCTTGTACTTCTAGTGGCGCTATGATTACAACTCCTTCTGTTTCTGCTTTGCCTGGCACGTGTAGAACTAGACTAGACTTGAAATACCCCGCTCTCTTCCTCCACAGCCATAGCGTGAAAGCCGGCCCAGATAGCGTGTCCCGATCCATACCCCGATCCATACCCGTTCCATACCCGATCCATACCCGAACCCAGTCACGCCACAACAAATGCCAATATGAAAGTCCGATTCTATTACTACTTCTACTGCTGCTGCTTCTACTACTACTACTTCTTCTCCTGCTGCTGCTGCTGCTATTCCTACTCCTACTCCTACTACTCCTAGTACTACTGCAGCTGCTACTGCTGCTACTACCATTAGATTACTATTATTTTTATTATTATGACTTTTATTAGTACTACTGTTACTGCTACTGCTATTTCTACTGCTGCTGCATCTTCTCCTTCTATTGCCACTACTGCTGCTGGTGCTGATCATCGCACGATCGGTCACCTGTGGCGGTTTGTCTCGTGTCACTCGTGTCGCTCTGAGGCCGTGTGCCAGTGAGACAGCCTCTTCGTGCTATGAGGATGACTGAGGGCAAGTTGGGCCTAAAGAGTTGCCATTGAGCACAAGATGTGGCTCGTGGCGCAACATGTTGGCAGGACATGAGACATTGATCGCATTTGATCGCCTATGATCCGTGTACTAGTACCTTTTTTTGTTTTTGTTTGCACCTGCATATACCCCCACAGAGCTATAAAACAACTGATAAGATATACTGAAAGGTACAGGTAACTACACAAAACTGGATGCTGTGGGTGAGCAACTGGCACGCGGGTGGACATCACTTGGTTTGGAGAGGATGGTTCGGGAAGTACGTCCAATGACATATATGGATGGGTGACATGATGGTGATAGTCATGATTGTGTCAAGAGTGTATCTTGAACATAGGTCATATATGGTCCATATCATGCCATATCGGCCATAATTAGGTCATATATGGTCATATCATGCCATATCTTGTAATTAGTTTGATCATTAGTTTGAAAAATCATGAAAGCCCATGCAATTTGGTGTTTTTTTGGGTTTCCACCAAAAGCCATACCCAAAAAACGACAAGCGAAGCGAAGCTCTGTGGATGTCACGTCCTGGCAGCTGAAAAACCCCAATCCCGCTGCGGTTTCGGATGGAGCGGGGGTTGGTTCCCCTGAGAAATTGTGGTCATGTGGTTAAGAAATGTTCAGATTGCAAAGTGGAGAGGTCGAAATCCGGGAGCTGCGAGCAGCTCCATCTGTAGAATAGGAAGCCTGTTGAATTTGCCAGCTCACGCGTGAGAAAAACACGTTCTCAGCCTGGGCGCTGCCTTACGATCCCAGGCTGCAATGATTGTGGTTTTTTCTATAGTTATAATGCACTGCAATACTATATGGTGTGTGTCTCAAAATGGCTTAATACCCATGAAATAGTCACTTATTGTTTATGGGAAAATGATGGTTAACGAGAGGATTCAGAAGTACCTTTGTTTTCAGACAAAGCTATATATGTTCCATGCTTTGGGACAATCACAATTGACTCACACTTTGAGGATGGCTTGGAACCACGAGCCAAATACACATGGTTTCCATTTGCAGCGGAAAGAGTCACATTCATTGTCAGTTGTTCGTCAGTATGAAGCAAAGATGAATGTTATAGTTTTCCTTCAAATGCCATCCACTCTTGGGCTATGATCGTTCTATGATAGTCGGACTCATGATTCCCCTATTGTGCCACCCACACATTCCCCTATGGAATGCCTGGGATTGGATTTCTCAATGGTGCCACAAAAAATGGCTTGTGTCTCATCATCCGTTTTCTGTGGTAAACCAATGTCATAAAACCACCATTTTTTTTGGATGGTTTACAAAAAAATGTAAACATCCCACGGATAACAAAATGGTGATGACTTGGGGATGATTTATGGCATTGCGTGACTGCCACATTTAAATCTTCTACAGTACATTTTGTATGTCCTTTGTGAATCCCTCATTTCATAGCGGCGACAGCTGATGAACTTGTGATGGATGGAGAGTCGGATGGTTACCAGCGTTTCGCATCAAGCAGAGTTTGTGCTAAAAGCAAGTTTTCAGGTAGTATATATATATATATATATATATACGTATATCTATACAACTTATATATTATATACACACATAGATGGAGTGGCAGTGAAGTCTTCCTACTTCGAACTTGGCTTAAAAGAGTTGGGACCTGTGTGAAGAAACCAGCCCTAGGAGGAGACTTGGACCAGCATTAGGGATCAAGATGTATCACTAAGGAACACAGGAGCCTCTACGATTGGCCATGAAATTTGCACTCACTACAGGTGAATATGTCACACGCGGCTCATAGAGCACTGAGATCTTCGCTGCCATGCCTTTTGTTTCTCTGGCATGTTGTTTTCTGGTGCCTTACATTGAAACTTGGTGGCATTGGCCTATTTTTCATGAGGTCTGAATCAGCTATCAGTTCCCTGCACTGTCTCTTTTAGAAACTTGCCAGATCTTTGATATCCCAGCATTGTGCTCATCAATGCCCACACAGTGACATATGTTTTTGCCACCATGTTTGGATTTACTCGCCCCAAGCTTCATGTCTTGATTCAAGGTTTACAGGAATCAGGAAATATGCATATCTCATCATATCTCCATCAAGAGTATTGTGTCATGTTTCAGACATTTTCAGATTATACACTGTCACATCCCCTTACGTAGGCACGGTTTTTCGTATATATATATATACATATACACATGATAACCGTATACCTATATAATTCCCATATAATATAATATTTTAATATAATATATAATATAATATAATATTTTATTATATTATATTACTATACATATATATATATATACATATATATATATGAGCGCTCATATATATATATATTTACATATATATATACATATTCCCTTTATTATTATTATTATTTTATTATTATTCCGGGCGAATATGTCCCAGAAATCCATATATAATATAAATCCCATGTAGCGATTTCGCAATCATGGCACCTATCATATCTCCCACGAAGGTAACTACTGTGGCCGACGACCATCGCTCGACCGCACCAAAGAACGTCTTCCATGCGCGGCAGTTGCTGCACTGGGAGCAGAGTTCGACCGTTGAGGCGGAAGGGTGCTTACAGGGGGCGATATACATGACCGGTGTCAATAATAGTGGATTGCTAGAACCCAGTTTCCATGAAATCCATTTATATCCATTATGTTCAATTGCTATGTTTGATTACCACTAACCATTTGAGCAGTGCTCCAGACCCCGAAAATTCATGATTATATAGTCATTATTGTTTTGATCATGAACATATTGGGATACAACAAGACATAAGTGGATAATACTGGATATAAGTGATAAATGATGGTTGATTGATGATTGGCTAGGGGGCGTGCACCACTTGGGGGTTACCCCAAGCCATCATGAGAACCCTATCAACGAAGCAGTATTTCATGGAATGACAGAGTTTTTTGTTTTAACATTGTTCAAATTTATTTCGCTACTGTTTTTCATGCTTATTCTTGCTCAATCCGAATTTGGTGTTTTTTGGTGAGTGGAAACGTCAGCCTGATGGTTTGATCAGGCCAGGTGCTTTGCCAAATGGGCTAGTAGGCTAGCATGCTTGCAGTCCTGATTTAGAATTGAACACACCGAAACATACTTGCCAATATTTTAGTGATTATACCATATTATACCTTAACCCGGGAAGTACCCATGTACCAAACAATCAGGGTAACAGTCCAATTGTTAACTTGTTTAATAGCTTGTTCAGCCCTAAGTTTTGCTACCAATGGAAATGGCTCAAACTCACCCCAACAATGGTTGGTTAAGACGACCAGATGTGCTGCAGTTGGGCTTACCACATGAAAATTAATGCACCCGCTATTTAAACGTTCCAATGGCAGCTCCAGCATTTGTGGATGAATTTCCCAGAAAAAACCTCAATTTATAGTGAATTTCCCAGCCACGTTTGATGACACCGGAGGGTATCTGAAAATTCAGGGGAAATCCTCAGTCTCCCATTGGGTTTTCCTCATCTCCCTCTGGAAATTGCCGACTGGAGCCTTTTGCCTTCGGCATCCTTCGGCACGTCGATGGGATCGATGTATCCATGGGATTCGGAAATCTTTGAATAACTGAAATGGATGGCAACTAAAGATTTGAATCGTACCTGCGGCCCCAAAGGATAGCTAAGTTGCCAAACAAAACCCAGACTCGCTAGTCAGATGGAATTAGCCTCCGGTGTCATCAAACATGGTTTGCTGGAACATATTCCATTTAATGTTGGCGTCTGATTAGTGTGAGGAGGCCCCGCCCCCCCCTCAAACTACTTTTGTCTACTGAATAATTAGCAGTTTTTTTCCGCCCCCCCCCTCAACATTTTTTGCGGGTATTTACTTTTAATTGATTTCAATTTACTTTCATTTTACTTTCAATTTACTTTCAATTGACTTTCAATTTACTTTCATCTGATTTCAATTTACTTTCAATTGATTTCAATTTACTTTCAATTGATTTCAATTTACGTTCAATGTACTTTCAATTGAGTCAATGATTTCAATTTAATTTAATTGATTTCAATTTTACTTTCAAGTGATTCAATTTACTTTCAATCTTGCTTGCAAGGTTTTTTTTTTCAACCCCAAAAGTTGCTTGGCACAATAGAGTACCATCCAAACATTCATATTATTGAGTAACTGAGCCACTCATGGGGTACCACCTTGAAAAATTGTTTGGATGCTGTTTTTTAATAAGGGGTTAATAAGGCATCTAATTATTTGGAAAACCTTGCATTTTAAAGCTTTAATACAAATATGGTTTCCTAAAGTAAATGGACCAGCTTTATTCAAAGAAAGGTGGAGAAAGGGTTTTTTTTTTTTTTTTCAACCCCAAAAGTTGTTGGGCACAATAGAGTACCATCCAAACATTCATATTATTGAGTAACCGAGCCACTCAAGAGGTACCCCCTTGAAAAAAATGTTTGGATGCTGTTTTTTAATAAGGGGTTAATAAGGCATCTAATTATTTGGAAACCTTTTTGCATTTAAAGGTCTGTGGGTAAAAAGCTGTCTGGGTGTAAAAGTGTCTGTGTGTAAAAGATTCTGTGTGTAAAAGCGTCTGTGTGTAAAAGTGTCTGTGTGTAGAAGCGTCTGTGTGTAAAAGCGTTTGTGTGTAAAGTGTCTGTGTGTAAAAGTGTCTTTGTGTAAAAGCGTCTGTGTGTAAAAGGGTCTGCGTGTAAAAGCGTCTGTGTGTAAAAGCGTCTGTGTGTAAAAGCGCCTGTGTGTAAAAGCTTCTGTGTGTAAAAGCCTCTGTGTGTGAAAGTGTTGTGTTTAAAAAGCTTCTGTGTGTAAAAGCGTCTGTGTGTAAAGGACTCTGTGTGTAAAGGAGTCTGTGTGTAAAAGCGTCTGTGTGTAAAAGCGTCTGTGTTCAAAAGCGTCTGTGTGTAAAAGCTTCTGTGTGTAAAAGCTTCTGTGTTTAACATGGTCTGCGTGTTTAATGTAAAAGGTTAGTCGGGTTGTTGGGGGGGTGGGTGTGTGGGGGTTGGGTGGGGTAAAAGCGTCGTGTGTAAAAGGAGGCCTGTGGTTAAAGTGTTGTGTGTAAAAGTTCTGGTCTGTGTGTAAAATGCTCGGTTAATTATTTTGTGAGGGTTGTTGGGTGTGTCTGTGTTTGGCGGTTAAGAGGAGTCTTGTGTAAAAGTTGTTCTGTGTTGTAAAAGCGTCTGTGCCGTGCACAGGAGTCTGGGTGTATAAAAGCGTCTGTGTGTAAAAGCGTTCTGTGTGCAAAAAGCGTTTGTGTGTAAAAAGCTTCTGTGTGTAAAAGCTTCTGTGTTTAAAAGCTTCTGTGTGTAAAAGTGTCTGTGTGTAAAATGGTCTGTGTGTAAAGGCGTCTGTGTGTAAAAGCGTCTGTGTGTAAAAGTGTTTGTGTGTAAAAGCGTCTGTGTGTAAAAGCTGCTGTGTGTAAAAGCGTCTGTGTGTAAAAGCTTCTGTGTGTAAAAACGTCTCTTTATAAAAGCGTCGCGTTTCTTCACATCCGAGGAATGATGGTACCGAGCTTTTTCGACAATGTGTGTAGGCATTGCCATAGTAAAATGAGATAACACATGTCATTCGCAGCATCATGGTACCGAGCCGCCTGTGCACTTTTGTTGCTCACATTATATTTCTCCATGTTTTCTTTCTATCTCCCTTTCCTTCTCTCTCTCTCTCTCTCTCTCTCCCCCTCTTTCTCTCTCTCTCTCTCTCTCTCACCCTCTCCCTCTTTCTCTCTCTCCGTCTCCCTCTCTCTCTCTCTCTCGTCTCTATCTATGTCTCTCTGTGGTTGCAAGACACGTGTCATCTAATGCCGTTTACCAAATATCCTCTTCTTAATCAATCTTACTTTTCACACCTTATCCCTCCATAGCTCATATAAAATTCACCAACCATTCACCGACTATCTTTTACGACTACCATCCTCAGAGCTGCTTGAAAAACATTTTTTTCGCTCTCGGGCCAACCGTCGTCTAGTTTGTTTAAAAAAAGGCAAACAGATAAAGTATCGGACGAAATGGGATACCTTTTTTTAGACACACCCATGCAAGGGTGAGATCACTGAACTTGGAGGATTTAGGCTTATCAGCCACGTGCACTTCGATGAACATTGTGATAGCACCAAAATAAAGACAGTTTTGATGCATTTGGGTATCAGTTCGTGACCTTTTTCCAAAACACCTGTGATTTTTAGCCATGGTTTGAAAATTGGTTTCACCATGATTGTTTGGGTTCGAAGTTTCCGGATCCGATTTGCCCCCCCCCAAATCTAAGTTTCAGTGTTTCCTCTACCAGAGCCCTCAAAGTGGCTCTAATTAAGTTCATAAAATTGGATCCCCTAAGTGACGCTAATTTATATGTGACCTATGCTAACAGGCCACTTTTATGGTGGGTACTGAAAAAGGGTGCTGGTAGATAAAGTCTCATCAAAATATCAGTGTTTCCTCTACACAAAAGTCACACTTCGCAGGTCATTGAACCTAAGTTCTCCAAACGCGCCAAAGGTGCAGCCCGATCGTGGGAATGAATCCATAGTTCCCCTCTGGACATCTAATCTGGCAGCCAGGGAAGTCCCTGTTGTTTGCGGGAAAATATGGAAAAATGGTAAAAGGGGGATACTGGGACAGTTTATGTTAATATGTTGGCTGTTATGGTTTTTATGTTCTTGTTCAATGTTTCATCCTCGCCTTTGATGTTTTTTCAGGTGGGGGTTCTGGGGATTATTTCTTGCTAACTTTCACTTCATTGGGTTTGTTTAGGGCGTCGGACTTTATGTGAGGTAGTGTCCATTCAGGTTCTGTTGATGTTTGATGCTTAGATTGTGATGATTGTGCCTGTTTATTATATATTTTCTCACTATAAATCCACACAAAGGACATGCAGTTGTTCTTTTTTATCACTTAGTTCTTCCTTTTGGCGTTCATCGTATTCTTGAGCATTGCTTTATTGTTTCATTGATTTGTTTCCTCCATGTGTTGTTCTCCGTATCTCTGTCTTTTTTATAAACATACATTACATTGCTGACATTTATTTTTAGTTGCTGAAAGACTTTTACTCTTGGAATATTGTTTTTTGTCAGTCATTAAATCCCTATAAGTTCAAAGGCTTATGTCTTTAAGTGGTGTTTCAAAGTATTGTTGAATTGCGTGAGTGGGGTGTGTTCCGATTTGGAAATCCAACAAGTGGTGGAACAGTTTTCTTACATGTCCAAAATGTATTTCCTCGTTTTCCTCTACTCATGAATTTTGTTTCTCATTGTGTATCCTTAGCAAGCACATGTTGAAGGGGTCAAAAGCACGGCCCAAGAGTCAAAGCTGAACATTGTCGACCGACACGAACTGAATTGACTGAGACTGAGATGATTTCCCTGGTGAAACATCTTATCAAAAAAGGTTTTTGTTTGTGGAATGTAATCTCAAGGCATCTCCAGAGGTAAAGGTTTCTGAAGTGACATGTTGATATGAACTGTGTGGGAAATTGTGTTAGAAAGGTTTTTAAGGTTTGGAGAAACAGTAAAAGAAAACTTGATTTTTTGACAGACACGTTGACTAAGTTGACCGATATATTGAACCTTCAAAAAATCCAAAATGTCTCTCATACATCTTAACATATCTCCCAGACATCTTAACATGTCCCTCAGACATGTTGCCTGAAAAAATGCCAAGATGTCTCTCAATCATCTTAACATGTTTCCCAGACATCTTAACAGTCTTAACATGGCACGCAAACATCCTGCCTGAAAAAAATGCCAAACTGTCTCTCAGATACTTTCACGTGTCTCTCAGACATCTTAACATACCTCTCAGACATCTTGCCGGAAAAAAACATGATGTCTCCCACAGATTTTAACATATCTCTCAGGCATCTTGCCCGTTGAAAAAAAAGTCTCCCAGACATCTGAACATGTCTCTCAAACATTTTCCCTGAAAAATGCCAAGGTGTCTCCAAGACATCTTAACATGCCTCTCAGACATTTTGCCTGAAACAAAAATACAAGACACATTGCCTGAGAAAAATGCCAAGATGTCTCCCAGACATCTTAACATGTCTCCCACATATCTCTCCGACAGCTTACTTAACATGTCCCCCAGACATCTGAACATGTCTCTCAGACATCTTGCTTAGAAAAAATGCCAAAGACATCTTAACATGTCTCCCAGACATCTTAACATGCCCCTCAGACATCTTAACATGTCTCCCAGACATCTTACCAGTACCAGAAGAAATGTGGCAAGATGTCTCTCAGACATCTTAAAATGTCTCCCAGACATCTTAACATGTCGCCCAGACATCGTGCAGTTTTTTTGTATTATCAGAAGTGGTGGAACAGTCGAAGGTGGCAAAAAATAAGTGGTGGAAACACTTTTTTCCACTAAAAATAAGTGGTGGAACGCACAGAAAAATAGTTGAAAAATAATATGTCTCCCAGACATGTTAAGATGTCTGGGAGACATCTTACGTTGTCTGAGACACATTTTGGCATTTTTGTTCAGGCAAAATGTCCGAGAGACATGTTAAGATGTCTGGGAGACATGTTAAGATGTCTGGGAGACACCTTGGCATGATTTTCAGCCAAGGTCTCTGAGAGACATGTCAAGATGCCTGGGAGACATCTTGGGATTTTTGTCCGGCAAGATGTCTGGGAGACATGTTAACATGTCTGGGAGACATCTTGGCATTTTTTCAGGCAAGATGCCTGAGAGGCATGTTAAGACTTCTTATGCAGACACCTCGGCATTGTTTTCAGAGAGACATGTTAAGATGTCTGGGAGACATTTTTCTCGCAAGATTCTGAGAGACACGTTCAGATGTCTGGGTGACATCTTGGCCTTTTTTTCAGGCAAAATGCCTGTGAGAAATGTTAAGATATTACCTTGCCTGTGAGGCATCTTGCTTTTTGTCCAGGCAAAATGTCTGAGAGACATGTTAAGATGTCAAGGAGACAGGCCAAGATTGTTGGGATACATTTTTTTCAGGTAAGGTGTTTGGAGAGACATCGGGCTTCAAACTTTCAGCAATTTCCTGGAGAAACAGCCTAAAATGTTTTTGCAGACCGACTGTGGCAAACTTTTCAAAAGATAATCTACAAACTATTTTAAGATGTCCCAGACATCTTGTCTGAACAAGTGCAACATGTTTTGGGAAATGTTTTGCTATTTCAGGCTGCCCGATTTGTTAGAAGTTTGAAGTATCAGTGACTCTACCCTGTTCTTTGCAGCACATTTCAGCGCCAACTCACTGACACATCAATCATACCTGGAAGAAAGTGGAAGCCATCAACTACATGTTTGATTGAATTTCTCAATATTCTACAAACTTTTCTTGCATAAGTTGCAGGGAAACAGAAGTTTTTGGAGCAAAGACGGTCTTGACACCAGGGAGGTGCCATCAAGGGCGAAAGAGTCATCAGCGTGTCCGGGGCTGGCAAGGGGTCCATGAATTTCAAGAAATCACTTTAGATATCATTGATATCATCATTGGCACATATAGGAAGGCAGCCCCTCATGAAACCACCAGGGTTTGAATCTTGTACGTTGGTGTGTTTTTACTCCCAGGTAGTTTTCAACACTTATTCCTGACCAGGGTGGTTTCCACCACCTATTTTCTTCTAAAAATCAGGGCTCACGAAATTCAATACAAAGTATGATTTACTTAAAAATGACAGTCGTGTCCTCCATCCGTTTGCCTCACGCTTTGGCGACATTGTGACGGTCTTTGGAGTTGCCCGGCTTCCCAGAGTTTGGATCGAACGAACTTGCGGTCAGCTGTTTCAACCAGGAGCTGGAACGAGTTTTGTTGCCAATAGTTGAGAAAAGAACAGAGCTTGAGGATGCCATTGTTTCGGAGAGTGCTCTGTGCAAACACTCGCCTTTCTTCACATCTTTATCACGCCTTTTCGTTCAATTTGTCGTGTCCAGCGCTTGCCACCCACCTTTTTGCCTGAACCGCGGTCCAAGATGTCCAAGTTGCAAAGAACAGGTTTCATCATTTTTAACGTTTGAAAGCATCCTTTTGAAAAGTTCATGCCAGATGATGGTCTTCACGTCTTCATTTTCATGGAAATTGTTGTAAGCCCTTTGTAAGCCCCTTGTCAATGAGAAGCCATTTCCGTGCTGAATTTTGTGCCCTCTGCCATCTCATCTTGTGGAGAACAGAACGTCGAGTTGTATCAACACAAGTCACAACCTCCGCACGGAAGAACACCACAAACCTCATTGAGATTCTAAACCAAATCAGAGACACCGACAAGCGAAAGGCGGCAATCGCGGGATTTTTGGAGGAAAGGCTGGAGTCAGAGAAGAAGTTGGCGTTGGCGGAGGAAAGGCTGGAGTCAGAGAAGAAGTTGGCGTTGGCGGAGGAAAGGCTGGAGTCAGAGAAGAAGTTGGCGTTGGCGGAGGAAAGGCTGGAGTCAGAGAAGAAGTTGGCGTTGGCGGAGGAAAGGCTGAAGTTGAAGTTGGCGGAGTCAGAGAAGAAGTTGGCGTTGGCGGAGGAAAGGCTGAAGTCCCAGAAGGAAATCCATGAGCTGCATGCCCAAATTGCAAATGTGGAGATTCTTCATGCCAAAGGGCTGCTGACAGCCAGAGGTGTTTTTGAGAGAGCAGCTCATTTGGCGTTTTTCGAGATGAACCTGAAAGGCGCAGTCAACACTACACAAGCCTTGCGGGAGGTAGGCAATGCTTCAAAGCTCGGAGTTTGGACGCAACATCTTCGCGATGCTGCGGCGCACTGCGCCCCCAAAGAACAGACACGTGACCTGCTCATCTCAGTTTGGCAGGAATTGTCCTTAGACGTTCATGGCTTCAGCTGGAAAGGGCCAGATGTTCAATTCAGTGCTTCGTTGTCAGAGCAGGCCAAATGTGTAGTGGAAGAGCTTTGCAAAAAAATGGGCTTGAAAATAAAGAAAGAGTCATAAACACGTTTCACCGCTCATGTGCGCAAAGGAAAAAAGAGTCCGCCTGCTTGAATTACCATGCGCTGGACAATAGGCGAACCCAAACAAGCTGCCATTTGAGGGAGGGCCCGTTGTTTCCTGCATCCACACACACAGGTCCAATATCTGGGGAGCTTCGGCACTTCTAATCCCGAGATTCGGAAACCCCACCCCAATAAGGGAAAAACAGCACTCCAATCCCCGAATCCCGAAACACCGTTTTCCCGTATCAGAAATCCCTGAAACCCAGATTGGGAAACCCACGAAAATGTAGCATATGGGATTTGGACAGGTTTGCACAGATGTCCACTTCAGAAACCTTTGCATTGAAGTCCGAAGGGACTGGAAAAGATTTGCGTTGACATCGCATCATTGTATCATCTATCTTGGATAGATATTTACTTATCAATGTTGGCATTGATGTGTTGGAAAGACAATGCACAAAACCCAGAGACCCAGCATCACCCCGGCAATCCTTTTGTCTTGCAACATTTCTGCCCGACTTGAGGTTAAAAAGTCATCACTGATGAGACCTTTTTGAAGGTGCGTCCCAAGCAATGAATGAATGGATGGATGGATGGGTTGATGGATGAATGGACGGACGATTGGAACAATCATGAAGATGAGGATGACCGACGACGACCATGAGGACTGACAATTCCACACACGCATACATAGACATACATATATACATAGACATACAATGACATACATACATATACATATACATATACATATACATATACATATACATACACATACACATGCACACACACACATATTTGGGTACGAGTGAAAATACAAGGTATGGATCAAGGCCCCGAACCCACACACGATCCATACCCCCCGATCCATACCTTGATCCATACCCTGTGGTACTGCATGATCCATACCCTTGATCCATACCCCTTTCTCATTGAAGAAAGATTGATGCTGGCCCTAATGCTGCTTTTTATCCTAATACTGCTTCTGGTCCTCGTACTGCTACTCCCGTTGCTACTACTGTTGCTACTACTGTTGCTACTGCTGCTTCAGTTGCCTCCGCTGCCTCCGTGCTGCTGCTGCTGCTGCCACTACTAGTCATCTTCCTCCCAGGAGCTGCTGCTACTGCTGTCGCTTCTGCTGCTGCTCCTGCTGGTCCTGCTCTCGCTGCTGGTGCTGGTTCACTTCCTCCGTGTGCTTCTGGTAGTTGGACAAATGCAACTAGTTGAGTAGCTACTACCAATATTGCAAGCGCACCTTGGAGGCTAGTAAGACCGGTTCTAGTTCCACTAGGTGCTTCTTGTACTTCTAGTGGCGCTATGATTACAACTCCTTCTGTTTCTGCTTTGCCTGGCACGTGTAGAACTAGACTAGACTTGAAATACCCCGCTCTCTTCCTCCACAGCCATAGCGTGAAAGCCGGCCCAGATAGCGTGTCCCGATCCATACCCCGATCCATACCCGTTCCATACCCGATCCATACCCGAACCCAGTCACGCCACAACAAATGCCAATATGAAAGTCCGATTCTATTAGTACTTCTACTGCTGCTGCTTCTACTACTACTACTTCTTCTCCTGCTGCTGCTGCTGCTATTCCTACTCCTACTCCTACTACTCCTAGTACTACTGCAGCTGCTACTGCTGCTACTACCATTAGATTACTATTATTATTATTATTATTTTTATTATTATGACTTTTATTAGTACTACTGTTACTGCTACTGCTATTTCTACTGCTGCTGCATCTTCTCCTTCTATTGCCACTACTGCTGCTGGTGCTGATCATCGCACGATCGGTCACCTGTGGCGGTTTGTCTCATGTCACTCGTGTCGCTCTGAGGCCGTGTGCCAGTGAGACAGCCTCTTCGTGCTATGAGGATGACTGAGGGCAAGTTGGGCCTAAAGAGTTGCCATTGAGCACTTAAGATGTGGCTCGTGGCGCAACATGTTGGCAGGACATGAGAGTAGCTGACCATTGTGATACATTGATCGCATTTGATCGCCTATGATCCGTGTACTAGTACCTTTTTTTGTTTTTGTTTGCACCTGCATATACCCCCACAGAGCTATAAAACAACTGATAAGATATACTGAAAGGTACAGGTAACTACACAAAACTGGATGCTGTGGGTGAGCAACTGGCACGCGGGTGGACATCACTTGGTTTGGAGAGGATGGTTCGGGAAGTACGTCCAATGACATATATGGATGGGTGACATGATGGTGATAGTCATGATTGTGTCAAGAGTGTATCTTGAACATAGGTCATATATGGTCATATCATGCCATATCTTGTAATTAGTTTGATCATTAGTTTGAAAAATCATGAAAGCCCATGCAATTTGGTGTTTTTTTGGGCTTCCACCAAAAGCCATACCCAAAAACGACAAGCGAAGCGAAATTGTGGGGGTCACGTCCTGGCAGCTGAAAAACCCCAATCCCGCTGCGGTTTCGGATGGAGCGGGGGTTGGTTCCCCTGAGAAATTGTGGTCATGTGGTTAAGAAATGTTCAGATTGCAAAGTGGAGAGGTCGAAATCCGGGAGCTGCGAGCAGCTCCATCTGTAGAATAGGAAACCTGTTGAATTTGCCAGCTCACGCGTGAGAAAAACACGTTCTCAGCCTGGGCGCTGCCTGACGATCCCAGGCTGCAATGATTGTGGTTTTTACTATAGTTATAACGCACTGCAATACGATATGGTGTGTGTCTCAAAATGGCTTGATACTCATGAAATAGTCACTTATTGTTTATGGGAAAATGATGGAAAATGATGGTTAACGAGAGGATTCAGAAGTACCTTTGTTTTCAGGCAAAGCTATATATGTTCCATGCTTTGGGACAATCACAATTGACTCACACTTTGCGGATGGCTTGGAACCACGAGCCAAATACACATGGTTTCCATTTGCAGCGGAAAGAGTCACATCCATTGTCAGTTGTTCGTCAGTATGAACCAAAGATGAATGTTAGTTTTCCTTCAAATGCCATCCACTCTTGGGCTATGATTGTTCTATGATATGCTAGTCGGACTCATGATTCCCCTATTATTGTGCGAGTCACCCACACATTCCCCTATGGAATTCCTGGGATTGGATTTCTCAATGGTGCCACAAAAAATGGCTTGTGTCTCATCATCCGTTTTCTGTGGTAAACCAATGTCATAAAACCACCATTTTTTTGGATGGTTTACAAAAAAAAAAGTAAACATCCCACGGATAACAAAATGGCGATGACTTGGGGATGATTTATGGCATTGCGTGACTGCCACATTTGAATCTTTTGCAGTACATTTTGTATGTCCTTTGTGAATCCCTCATTTCATAGCGTCGACAGCTGATGAACTTGTGATGGATGGAGAGTCGGATGGTTACCAGCGTTTCGCATCAAGCAGAGTTTGTGCGAAAAACAAGTTTTCAGGTGGTATATACGTATATATATATATATATATACATACGTATATCTATACAACTATATATTCTGTACACACATAGATGGAGTGGCAGTGAAGTCTTCCTACTTCGAACTTGGCTTAAAAGAGTTGGGACCTGTGTGAAGAAACCAGCCCTAGGAGGAGACTTGGACCAGCATTAGGGATCAAGATGTATCACTAAGGAACACAGGAGCCTCTACGATTGGCCATGAAATTTGCACTCACTACAGGTGAATATGTCACACGCGGCTCATAGAGCACTGAGATCTTCGCTGCCATGCCTTTTGTTTCTCTGGCATGTTGTTTTCTGGTGCCTTACATTGAAACTTGGTGGCATTGGCCTATTTTTCATGAGGTCTGAATCAGCTATCAGTTCTCTGCACTGTCATTCTTTTAGAAACTTGCCAGATCTTTGATATCCCAGCATTGTGCTCATCAATGCCCACACAGTGACATGCTTTTGCCAACATGTTTGGATTTACTCCCCCCAAGCTTCATGTCTTGATTCAAGGTTTACAGGAATAATGAAATATGAAATATGCATATCTCATCATATCTCCATCAAGAGTATTGTGTCATGTTTCAGACATGTTCAGACTATACAGTGTCACATCCCCTTACGTAGGCACCTTTTTTTCGTGTATATATATACATGATAACCATATACCTATTTAATCCCCATATAATATAATATGATATATAATATAATATAATACAATATAATATAATATAATATATTATATAACATGTAATATAATATGATATTTTATAATATAATATAATTTAATATATAATTTAATATATAATTTAATATATAATATATTATATATATATTATTTTATATATTATATTATATTATATTATATTATATTATATTGTATTGTATCATATTTTATTGTATTGTATTATATTATATTATATTATATTATATTATATTATATATACATATATATATATACATATATATACACATACATATACATATATATATATATATACAGATATATATATATATACATATATATATATATATATACACATATATTTATACACATATATATATATATATATGTACACATATATATATATACATATACATATATACATATACATTCCCTACAGTATTATTATTACTATTCCGGGCGAATATGTCCCAGAAATCCATATAATAATATAAATCCCATGTAGCGATTTCGCAATCATGGCACCTATCATATCTCCCACGAAGGTGACTACTGTGGCCGACGACCATCGCTCGAGCTTGACCGCAGCGAAGAACGTCTTCCATGCGCGGCAGTTGCTGCACTGGGAGCAGAGTTCGACCGTTGAGGCGGAAGGGTGCTTACAGGGGGCGATATACTTGACCGGTGTCAATAAAAGTGGATTGCTAGAACCCAGTTTCCATGATTTTCCAGCTACATAGAATCCATTTATATCCATTTAGTATATTCAATTGCTATGTTTGATTGCCACTAACCATTTGAGCAGTGCTCGAGACCCCGAAAATTCATGATTATATAGTCATTCTTGTTTTGATCATGAACATATTGGGATACAACAAGACATAAGTGGATAATACTGGATATAAGTGATAAATGATGGTTGATTGATGATTGGCTAGGGGGCGTGCACCACCCAATATGACTTGGGGGTTACCACAAGCCATCATGAGAACCCTATCAACGAAGCAGTATTTCATGGAATGACAGATGTTTTTTTTAACATTGTTCAAATTTATTTCGCTACTGGTTTTCATGTTTATTCTTGCCCAATCAGAATTTGGTGTTTTTTGGTGCGTGGAAACGTCAGCCTGATGGTTTGATAAGGCCAGGTGCTTTGCCAAATGGGCTAGTAGGCTAGCATGCTTGCAGTCCTGATTTAGAATTGAACACACCGAAACATACTTGCCAATATTTTAGTGATTATACCATATTATATCTTAACCCGGGAAGTACCCATGTACCAAACAATCAGGGTAACAGTCCAATTAACTTGTTTAATAGTTTGTTCAGCCCTAAGTTTTGCTACCAATGGAAATGGCTCAAACTCACCCCCCAAAAAGGTTGGTTAAGACGACCAGATGTGTTGTGGGGCATGCTACAGTTGGGCTTACCACATGAAAGTGAATGCACCCGCTATTTAAACGTTCCAATGGCAACTCCAGCATTTGTGGATGATTTTCCCATCAAACCTCAATTTATAGTGAATTTCCTAGCCACGTTTGATGACACCGGAGGGTATCTGAAAATTCCGGGGAAATCACCACTCTCCCATTGGGTTTTCCTCATCAGTCTCCCTCTGGAAATTGCCGACTGGACCCAAATTTTGCCTTCGGCATCCTTCGGCACGTCTGTGGGATTGATGAATCCATGGGATTCTCGGAAATCTTTGAATAACTGAAATGGATGGCAACTAAAGATTTGAATCGTACCTGCGGCCCCAAAGGATAGCTAAGTTGCCAAACAAAACCCAGACTCGCTAGTCAGATGGAATTAGCCTCCGGTGTCATCAAACATGGTTTGCTGGAACATATTCCATTTAATGTTGGCGTCTGATTAGTGTGAGGAGGCCCCGCCCCCCCCTCAAACTACTTTTGTCTACTGAATAATTAGCAGTTTTTTTCCGCCCCCCCCCTTCACATTTTTTGCGGGTATTTACTTTTAATTGATTTCAATTTACTTTCATTTTACTTTCAATTTACTTGCAATTGACTTTCAATTTACTTTCAATTGATTTCAATTTACTTTCAATTGATTTCATTACTTTCAATTGATTTCAAGTTACTTTCAATTGAAACCAATTTACTTTCAATTGATTTTCAAGTTACTTTCAATTGAAACCAATTTACTTTCAATTGATTTTCAATTGATTTCAATTTACTTTGAATTGATTTCAATTTACTTTCAATTGAGTTCAATTGATTTCAGTTTACTTTTAATTGATTTCAATTTACTTTCAATTGATTTCAATTTACTTTCAATTTATTTTCAAGGGTTATGTTGTTTTTTCCAACCCCAAAAGTTGTTGGGCACAATAGAGTACCATCCAAACATTCATATTATAGAGTAACTGAGCCACTCATGAGGTACCCCCTTGAAAAATTGTTTGCATGCGGTTTTTTAGAAAGGGTTTAATAAGGCATCTAATTATTTGGAAAACCTTGCATTGTAAAGCTTTAACACAAATATGGCTTTCTAAAGTAATGGGCCAGCTTTGCTCAAAGAAAGGTGGGGAAAGGGTTTTGATGTTTTTCAACCCCAGAAGTTGTTGGGCTCAATAGAGTACCATCCAAACATTCCTTATTATTGAGTAACTGAGCCACTCATGAGGTACCCCCTTGAAAAAATGTTTGGATGCTGTTTTTTGATAAGGGTTTCAAAAGGCATCTAATTATTTGGAAAACCTTGCATTTGAAAGCTTAAACACAAAGATGGCTTTCTAAAGTAAATGGACCAGCTTTACTCAAAGAAAGGTGGGGAAAGGGTTTTGGCGCGTTTCAACCCCAGAAGTTGTTGGGCACAATAGAGTACCATCCAAGCATTCCTATTATTGAGTAACTGAGCCACTCATGAGGTACCCCCTTGAAAAATTGATTGGATGCGGTTTTTTTGATAAGGGTTCCAAAAGGCATCTAACTATCTGGAAAACATTGCATTTTAAAGCTTTAACACAAAGATGGGTTTCTAAAGTAAATGGACCAGCTTTACTCAAAGAAAGGTGGAGAAGGTTTTTGATTTTTTTCAACCCCAAAAGTTGTTGGGCACAATAGAGTGCCATCCAAACATTCCTATTATTGAGTAACTGAGCCACTCATGAGGTACCCCCTTGAAAAATTGTCTGGATGCGGTTTTTTAGAAAGGGTTTCAAAAGGCATCTAATTATTTGGAAAACCTTGCATTTGAAAGCTTTAACAAAAATATGGTTTTCTAAAGTAAATGGACCAGCTTTACTCAAAGAAAGGTGGAGAAATGGTTTTGGTGTTTTTCAACCCCAGAAGTTGTTGGGCACAATAGAGTACCATCCAAACATTCCTATTATTGAGTAACTGAGCCACTCATGAGGTACCCCCTTGAAAAAATGTTTGGATGCTGTTTTTTTTGATAAGGGTTTCAAAAGGCATCTAACTATCTGGAAAACATTGCATTTTAAAGCTTTAACACAAAGATGGGTTTCTAAAGTACATGGACCAGCTTTACTCAAAGAAAGGTGGAGAAGGTTTTAGATTTTTTCAACCCCAAAAGTTGTTGGGCACAATAGAGTACCATCCAAACATTCATATTATTGAGTAACTGAGCCACTCATGAGGTACCTCCTTGAAAAATTGTTTGGGTGCGTTTTTTTCAAAAGGGTTTAATAAGGCATCTAATTATTTGGAAAACCTTGCATTTTAAAGCTTTAACACAAATATGGTTTTCTAAAGTAAATGGACCAGCTTTACTCAAAGAAAGGTGGGGAAATGGTTTTGGTGTTTTTCAACCCCAGAAGTTGTTGGGCACAATAGAGTACCATCCAAACATTCCTATTATTGAGTAACTGAGCCACTCATGAGGTACCCCCTTGAAAAATTGATTGGATGCGGTTTTTTAGAAAGGGTTTAATAAGGCATCTAGTTATTTGGAAAACATTGCATTTTAAAGCTTCAACACAAATATGGTTTTCTAAAGTAAATGGACCAGCTTTACTCAAAGAAAGGTGGAGAAGGTTTTTGATTTTTTCAGCCCCAAAAGTTGTTGGGCACAATAGAGTACCATCCAAACATTCCTATTATTGAGTAACTGAGCCACTCATGAGGTACCTGCTTGAACAATTGTTTGGATGCTGTTTTTTAAATAAGGGTTTAACAAGGCATCTAATTATTTGGAAACTTTGCATTTGAAAGCTTTAATTTAAAACAATAAATAAATAAATAAACAAATTAAGAAAACTGAAGAACATTATTAATTAATTTCAAGATAAATTCAAAAAAAGGAAAAATAGTAAAAAACACACACACAAAAAGTTGTGAATCAAAAAAATGCAAACAAAAATAAAAATAAAAACAATCTGAAAACAACTTGCCACAATAGAGGCCCCCCCCAAACATCATGGAACTGAATAAGGAGAAACACAATTGCCACAATAGAGTACCATCCTACTAATCGGGTGCCAACATTAATGATTTTCCCAGCGAACTGTAAACCTTCATTCAGGGGATGTCACAGGTTGCTATGTTTGATTACCGGAGTGTATGTCCCTTGAATATCCCCATGATATCATTTTTGGCTGGTCAAATCATGAAAAAAACACTAGAATCATCATTAAACCGCCATTCAGCAGATGTGGATGACATTGGAGGTATGGTCCTAGAGGGCCTCCATTGAACTTCGACCATGGACCTGAACAGTCAGGTCTACTATGCGGAGTTTCTCCTGGCCCAGTGGGTTTTGGACTCTGCGCCGTGGAATGCCTACCATTCTGGCCTGGCCTTCTTGAACAGAGACACTGGGGAAAGGTGTTCCTCGGAGACACTTTGTGCGGAATATGTCAAAATTGGGGATTGAACTTGATCGAGTAGAGCCAACCAAAACGATGTGTTTATTCCCAAAAAAGGAGCCGAAGCTGAACAACATGTTTGGTGGTCTTGATGAAATCCCCAAGTATTTGGTGGTTCTCACCATTTTTCTTAGATTTTACGAAACATGTATCAATCCATTGAAGACTTCTTGACTGGTTTGTTTCGTTCATCCTGAGCATCTGAGCTACGATATCCCCATGAATCCGAAAAATGACAGTTTCTTAAGCCTCTACGAACTGCCTTTCGCCATTGATATCTCACCATCTGCTCCAAGGTTTATTGATATCACAACATGAATCCAATATAAAACCATCACAAGCCATCGAGTATACACCCTTTATAGTGGTTATATCCCAACTTATGGGGGTCACAGATATTTGTAGAATCTTAGTCCTACACCCCAAACTAGTTGGAACAAGTGGGTTGAATATAGATAAAAAAAAGTACGTGTATATAATATATATTATATACCCATTCAAACCCCCATTGTATTCCAGTATTATAACCCATCAAAAATTCCACTATATCATACTATATCTCTCATTTATTGAAATAAACTGTTGATATCCGCATCAAATAGCCCATAAAATATCCCACTCCCTTCAGGTCTCTATGATTTCAGTCCCGTGGACACTTCTTCGGTGATGAAGATGCTGATGCCCGAGCGGCTCGAAGAGTGAGATCAGCATCAATGCACCCCCCCCTTGGCTTCATTATTTTTAATGGATATATCAACTATTTCGAATGAATATAAACTAACATTACTATGGAAAATCATCATTTTAATGGATAAATCAACTATTTCGACCGGGCCATTTTCAATAGCTTTCTGCAAACGTTTACCGGAGGGTAACTCACATAGATCTGGAAACCCCATGGCGAAGCCCTATGAAAACAATCTACACATCGTGGATTTTCCGCATCTATGTTAGTTTACTGGAGGGTATACGTATATATATATATATATATATATGGGTAAATTATAACGACCTCACTGCGACCTCACTGGAATCATGGATAGTAAGGGGAATCATCCCCAAATGGCCTTATTTCAGGTTAGTGAAATATTATAATTCACCCAGATACACATATATATATATATACAAGTACAAAGTGTATAAGCATGAATATGTGTGTTGCTTTGGATGAATCCACAAAATCATTGTATTGTTAACCATGAAACATGATCAGACGTGGGAATTTACCCAGAACTACAGGGATTAAGGCCATAAACGTGGGATTGGACAACCACAAATGATAGTTTAAAGTTCAATAAACGGGTCTAAACCGGGTCCAAACCAATGAAACATTGATATTTGAGCAACAAAGTCATAGGGGCATTGAGGAACAATTCTTTTAGACATAGTTCATTGGATATAGTTGATGGAACTACGGGTTTGTCTCAACAATGGAGAATACCTATCAAACATGCCCTTTGAATGGGGAGCATTATGACAAAGCGTGATAATTTGCATTAGATTTAATGGGTTCAAGTTATGTATATCCCATGAAACATTCCCGTACAATGGCTGAGACAAACCCCCACATTGTTGGTTATATTTATCCACAGTAACACTCTGGTAAACTAACAGAGCACTGTTTCGATAGGAACATCATCGAACTAAATGCTCCATCTACAGAATATAGCTTCGTTACTGTACTAGAGGTGGGGGCACCCAATTGTTGGACAATCAGGATTGATGCCAGTAGCAAACTTGCGGTGTCTCGGTTGCAAGCACTGCTGGTGCGCCTGAATGCTATTGAAATGAGCTTCGTCCCATCATTTCGTATACCCAGAGCTTTAGGTATAGAACCATAAACGTGGTACAAATATATTATACTATAAGATTACAGGGTCAACACCGGACGTGATCCCAGTGCAAATTTCCATATTTGTTGGATATCCATTTGTATGGCTCAAATGCCATGTTTGATGGTTAAATCATTGTTAAATCATGTTACATCCAGACGCCACACGTGATTACCAGTTTTGATGATTGAATCCACTCTGTTGATGGATCCTTGCTTTTGATGCTTGAATCCATTCGAATCCCCATCTGGTTGGTGGTTTGGAACATTTTTTATTTTCCTCAATAGTTGGGATGATGATAAAATCTGACTAATATTTGTCAGGGGGGTTGAAACCCCCAACCAGCCGTTTTTGATGCTCAAATGAGTTAAATCTACATGTGTCCTTGCATGAATCCCTTTCTTTGCGGGCTAGCAGGTGTTGCTGGGCGACTACCGCTTGCATTGGTCCAACCATGCCAGGCGCAACGTGTCTATTCGATTCTCTGGTTGTTTTTTTCGCGGCTGATTTGTGTGCCGTCAATGACGGAACATAGACTATAGACCAGCTCGAGAAAAGGGCCACCCCATGCCCAGCAAGATCCGGCGCCGGGGAAGGACGCAATTGGAGCTCACTTGGCCCTCAAATTACGAACGCTTTGTTCGCATAGGACTGGAGACCCAGGATGGAGATGATTTGGTGCGGGAATGAATCATGGCACCTTTTTGATCTTTCCATGGAGGGATGCACGTCCAAGACATTTCCAACTCGATTTTTTTTCTCAGTGAATTGCATTTTCCGTAGATTTTAAGTGGGTCTCCTGCGACTCATCACTGTCAAAATCAACAGGCATGTATAGGCCTAAGTTCAGAAGGAAAAAACAATTCATCAAGGCAATCAACAAAGTATGAAGATGCCATAGGACAGACGATATTTTTTTCGGCAGTTGACCTTGACATACCTTGACCTTCGGGCTTACGCAAGAGGAAAAGACAAAGAGGCAAACATAATTGAAATTTCTAGGGTATGTTATGTTGTGTTTCTTTTCTTTTCTTCATTTCTTTTCCTCTAAAGCAATTCAGGGTCCATCTATAGACGGAACTTCTCCATCGAGTCGAATGTCGCAGGAGTTTCCACTGGACGGACATTCATGAAGACATTTGTCAGCAAGTGGATTGAAACCATTTTTTCTGGGGCAACCTTGGATGAGTAGTTTTGTACTTTAATAATTTTGAATTAGTTCAATTTGCTATAAATGGAATATGTATCAATATATATATATATATATTTTTTACTAGCCAGCCAAGGCAACACATGCAGGATATCGAATATGTGTTTTTTTTTCAATGGTGCGACATTCATGCATCGCCAAAAAAACTGTTGTTTGCTGCCCATCTCCCCATCTTGCTCTGCGTAAGATCCTCCCATCTCCTCACGTCTTGGAGGCGGTGTCACAGACTGGATCTTCATCCCATAATCTTGCACGGATCCATGACTCATCGGGATGTAGACTCTAATTTGTTACCCTGTGGTACAATCTCACATGGCAATGGCACCTGAGCATGTTTATGTTTTAGGTTTCTTTTTTGTTCCATGTTCACGTTTGATTACCAGAAGGTAATTTGTTGGTCAATTGAGGGTAGCTCACTCATCATATTTTGTTGTATCACTCATCAAATTCAGATGCAAGCGTTAGATGCAAACAACTTGAGAAAGGTTCGGGTTCGTCCAAGAATTAGGGGTGCCCGTCAAATTGTATCATGATTTAACGCCTTGAGGACAAACCCATCCATCCCTATCAAATTGCCATATTTGTTCAGAGTTCCCTCCTCTTTTCAGGCACATCTAGGAGCCACTTAGTCACTTAGTCCTCCTGTTTCAGGCTCCGAACAAAATAGAACTTTGGAGGTTCACCGCGCAGAGGTTCACAGATTGGGTGGCGGCCAGCTTTGCTCCAAATCATAGCGCCTTTCAACCTTTGGAGGCATCCGAACGAGTGGGATGTTTGGGGATGACGGTGTTTGTTCAAAGCCATAGATGATGCTTTAGGTTGCATGTGATATTATATAATATATTATATATAAAATTACTGTATTACTGATGATCATATGCTACTCCAAATATACCGTATGTGAGTTCATCACTATATCATGTGGATTTTTCTATGATTTTCCTTGTCGTTTTGAGATGACGTGATTAAGATCCTCTCAACAGATATTGACGTGTTGGATGTTTGTTGTAAAGTTGAAACTGTGCCGGTGGTATGCTAATATCACCACCCAAGGCTACTTTTCAGGAGGGACCATATCAAAATGTAAGATACATTTTTGGGGGACCCCCCCTTAAATGTAACATTTATTGGTCGCTGCACGTTCCCCAGGTGTCGTTTTTGTGGGCAGGGTCTTCAAAATACCTTCAAAATGTACGCTTACATGTTCAATGCCCCTTCAAAAACACCTTGAAACATGTAGCTTACATTATGGGTACGTCCCCCACTGCCGGTGATATGCTAATGATTGAAGGTATTTTTGGGCAATGCACAAGTGCAATGTTTTCTACTTCAGAACTACATCTTAAGGTTGATGCTCCTATCAGCTTCCAGGCTCAGTGAAGCCTTCAAATCCGATTGAACACAATATTAGTAATGTAGAGGTGCAGGTGATACGGCGGGTCCATTTTATGGCAGGTTATGCCCAAACACATCACATCATTGCACCCAAGGTTTTAAGGTGTCAGAAACAAGGTGCATGACTGTAAAATTACTAAAGATTTTCCAGATGGAATGCCAGTGGGGCTGGTGTGCCAGCTGAACTATGGTTTGTCCGGATGTCTGCAGTACCAGAACACACTCGGTACGTCCTCGATTGTGCCGTTCTCGCATTCATGCGTCGCTTTAAGGATTGGGCAGAGGGTGACATTCGCCTTGCGCGAATTGAGCAGTGGAAATGAAGCTGCAGACATTGAAGTCCAATCCGACGCGGCGCCTACGTCATCGTCAAAGCCCGTTGAAATCCATGAAGGTTCAAAAACAAACGCAGAGACACGAGGGAAGAGGTTCTGCAAGAGTTTGGCCAGATTTGGCAACGCTGATTCAGCAGAGCAGCTTCAGATGTTGGCCCATGCAGAAGAGCAGCTCAAGAATTATTTGAACAGTGGCAACCTCCTTGTGTCCTGGATTTGCTTCACCTATCTGCACCCTGTTTTTCTATTCCAGGTACGGGCCGTGCGGCGCGGGTCAAAATTGGGTACCCCAATACTTGGATGGTTAATAGTCTGTGGTCCTCCAGGCCTTTATTTTTGACCTGCGCAAAGCGGGTAATGCATGGTAATCCACTCAGGAAACTAGTAACTAGTGCTAACTAGTCCCTATGGATCCAAACACTGTCTGAGAAAGTACTTAAGCCCAAATTATAGTAAATTATACCACGGACTATCTTCACCAACTGTTGGCACCTCTTTTCAGCAACGTCCAAGGAGTTGGGCAATGAACTCTGCAGATTGGTGAATCGATGCGCTGCGTGGCTCCGTGCCCCGGTCTTCTTCAACAAAAAAGAAAACAGCATCGAAGCCACCAGCGATCAGAGCGTGGATTTTGGCGTCAATTTGCAGCCGCGAATCAGGAAGCTCCTGATTTTAGCGCTGGCACACTTGGACCTGCAGGATCATGATACACGGGAATTTGTGCAACCCTCCTTGATTTACATCGGAGGACTGTTGGAGAAGGTGGATTTGTGGGCCAACACCCACCCATCGAAGGCCAAGGCTCAATGGCAGGAACTCCAATCTCTGTTGGGCCAAGGGATTGGTGAAAGCACCAAAAGGGTGCCAGAAGCGAAGCTTTCACCTAGAAACAAGATGCGGAAACGGAGACTCGAATTTTCGAAACAGGCTTCTTCGCTTCATGGTGTTTTTCGGCCAAATGCAATAGTGAGGAATCTGCCAGAAGTGTTTTCCGACCAAGACCGAGAAGTTCGTTTAAAGTGCGCACATTGCGATGACCACTTGATACTTAGTGCATGGTTTTGGCGACACCCGCGTACGCAGAAAATCCACGTGCTGGTTCCACACAGGGGTCATTTCAAATGTAGATCCGGGCAGGGTACTACGGTGGGTAGGGCCTACAAAAGCCCCTGGATCGCTCTGGAAGATTTTCCCATTGCAAAAGACCAACAGGACCACCTCGAGTTTTGCCCGCACAAGATGCGCAAGACAAGATGTGTTCTGTGTGGAGGTCGCGACATTTGCCTTCACCGACGGAGACGTGACTCCTGCAGTCTCTGCAAGGGGCGATGCCAAAAGCGTCGAGAAAAGGAGCCGAGATTGTGAATGGACATTTACCCTCTGGTTATTTAACAGTTCGCCATGGGAAATGGCCCATAGAAATAGATGGTTTACCTATTAAAAATGGTGGATCTTTCCATGGCTATGGCACAAATAACCAGATGGTAGATCATTTTGGCAGGGGGAGTCCCTGAAGAAGCACATCTATGTCTATTTGATCCTTGTGGTTCTATCAGTCATCAGAGAACATGAAGAGAGCCGTGTGAATTGTGGACTATGGGCCCTGAATACACTAAAACGTACTAGAACTGTGCACTGTGTGCTTCACAGTTACGGGGCACGCAAACATGGAACAAATACAGGGATGTTGATGCTCACCCACATCAAGTTTCACCCTTTCCGCAGCTCCCACCGTACAAGTTTGTGCCCCTCCGTGGTATAAGATGTATAAGTGGATGTGTGTTAAAGGTAGATGTATAACATGTTATAACCACCATGACAATGAACAAGATGATTCTACCATAAACCGTTTAGGCCTGGTGTTATGAAGTGTACCAACTGGTGCGCAGGTGGCGGATGTGAATTCCCGAGGCTTTCTGGTGCGTTCCACCATGTGCCACGACTTTGCCCCTTGGAGCCGTTATCTGGGGATGGGTACCAATGTTTACCGTATTTTATCGAGGGAATACACATCCATTAACCAGCTATGACTTAGGGTACCATTTGGGTGCTGCGGCTCATAGCCACCCTTATCTTGGACTTCTTTGTTGGTTTCTTGTTCCTACATGCTTGCCCAAATTTAATCTGAGATGTTGTTTCTTGCACCTGTAGGGATTTTTACGATGTATTTGTTACACATCTTAGCATCGCCAGCATGAGCATGTTCTCTTTCCCGAATTACCCTCTGTATCTCTCAGCGGGATATTCAGTGAGATGTCACACACGCGAAATACCCAAAGTGTGAATTATCAAGAATGTGATTTGTCCAACAGGTTAAATTATGAAGGGTCAGATATCAATGTGTCATATGTTTGATATGTTACCGTTGAATACCACCAAATTAACCATATATAAATCACATGAAAATCGTGTCAAACTCTTCTAAGATTGATTACCGTGTAAAACCATTTGTTAAACCATTAATCATCTATAAGCCACATATTTATATTATATAATTATAATAACAACATAAACATCACATCTTAACGGTATCACCATAGCTCTCCAGCCGTGTTAAGTCAAGGTCACGGATGGCCTTCGCTTTCTCTATGACCATGGAGCCAAGCTGCGGGCCGAGGAACACGTCTTTCGAGATCATATCATTATGATTCTTGGACGACGAACATGAGTGGATGAGGCTTCTGTAGGCTAGGCTATGAAAACCCAACATATAGGGGCCCTCGAATAGTTGGCATCTGTAAAAAACATCAAAAATGCCATCTAAGCTCAAAAAACAGCAAACACGAGGTATACAGGCTTTACAGATGGCATACCCCACGGGATACTTGTATACTTGACCTGTTTAACAAGTATAGAGATTTCTAGGTTGCAAATTTGGCACGCCATATTCCGGGGATAATAATTATATATATATATATTTGCATACTTGAACTTGTTCATAAGTCATGTTACATGTTACATGTTACATGTCATATGCAGGTGTGTATATATATATAATATCAATATATATATATATATATTATTTGTTTGGTGCCCTTAAGATGGCTTTTGCAAATAGCATCAAATAGCTACAAATGGCAGATTTTTGCATTTTCTTGTTTTATCGGATAGATGGCACACACAATAAACTATTCGGGGGGCCCTTTTTGAACCAACCACAATTAGGGGGATCTTACTGGATCAAGGAAAATGAGGCTAGTAACTTGTAGTAACAACAAGAACCTAACCGAAACAAGGGCATTTCATGGGGATTTTCAATATATATATATAAACATATATATATATATTTTTATTCATGGTATATATATCCCAAGGCTTGGCTCAGGCTTCCCCCCGTCGCTCTCTGTCTTCGGTTCGTGGATCCCTGCCATAGCCTGATTGGGCCGTACATTACGGCCCACGGGTCTACTTTTGACAGACCTTGAGTGTCTGTGCTGCGCTGCTGATATTTTGGGTAGACTTGTCCCCAATTTATTTATCTGTCAGCCGGTACTTCCTCTTATTGTCCTGGATAGCACTAAACTGCTTTGCGCTGGTGCACCAGGCCCATATTTGCAATTCACATTTTGTCGTTGAGGTGGACTTGGTCTTCAGTGCTTTTTGAATATTTGATTATCCCCTGGCTCTGCGGTGGCCGATCACCGGTGGTTTTCAATTTTGCGTTCAACTGGCTCTGCAGTGGCCTACACTGAGACACGAGTGATACATTTACAATTGATTCATTTTTGAATTCTCAATCCACTTGCATTTCGGCATTGCCTTGTGGATCAATTCTGTGACCGAGTATTGTGCTAAACTGGAAACGCCCTGGCACTTTAGCGGAGTCACACCTTTCAATTGATATATGTGCTCATTCCTTCTTCTATTTCTTCTGCTTTTTGTTGGATCTGACCTTATTCAAAATTCCAACACAAACTGGAACACAGAGAAGGCGCAATCGGCGGCAAAGGCAAAGTGCACGTCGAGACTGGTTCTTACATCGGAAGGGTCTGGTGATTTTGAACCGGGCACGCCTGAAAAGAGTCAGGCAGACATTGTCTGCCCATCATTCCAGAGACAACTATTTTTTGCTGCGCATTTCCAAGCAGATCGTGGAGATGGAGTTGTGGCCCTGGCGGTGCACAAATTGCCAGAGAATCAACAAAAAACAAGCTATAAAGTGTGTGCTTTGTGCCGCACACTGGACGAGTGGTACTCGTCACAATACTCAGCCCAAACAACAGCCGCAGCATCAGGAGAATGCCAGCTGGAAAGAATGGGAAGAATGGTCCCGGGAGTGGGACGATTGGGAAAATCCTGGTGCATCCCGACAATGGGACAGATCACAATCGAGGTCTCAGTCTCAAGCCAGCACAAAGAGTGCAAAATCAGATGCATACAGGACTCAGAAGAGCCGCAAAGGGATGAAAGGCCAGAACAAGGGAAGAGGCAAAGGAGGAAAAGGCAAAGCAAAAGACTCTGCCAGTGCTTCGACCTTGCAGACGCCTTTTGCACCATTGGCGACAGAGCTTCCACCATGGCCGTCACCCGACAATACGGCATCAAATCTTATGCCTTCAGTTGTTCCTACATCATCCCCCTTTGCAGCATTACAGGCCAACGAGACAATTGCGCAAAAGAGGGAGGTGGTGACAGCTTTGAAGACAGCATACACAGATCCTGCCATGATGCCGCAGGACACAAAAGATTTGATTCTCAAAATGGAAGCAGATATCGAGAAGATGGAAAAGGAACATTCAAAAGCGACCACCAAGAATTTGCACTCAGCCACAACGGCGCTTGGCAAGGCACAGAAGACGTTAACAGAGACGTTGGAGGCCAAGCGTGTCCACAGAGCTCGTTGGACCAAGCATGTGACAGAAGCTGCAAAGACTTGGGAGGGCCAGCTCCACGAATATCGTCAACAACAGGCATCTCTGCAGGAAGTGGCCACCAAAGCCCGAGCGGACATAGAAGGAGCGCGAAATGCCATTCAGGCGCTGTCATCAAAGGCCACGCAAGCCACTCTGGCAGCTATGCCTCCTCTCACAGCTGTCTCCGCAGAAACGGAAGACTTGACCCTGGATGCAGACAACGAAGAAGAAGCAATGCAAGAGCAGTTACAGACTGTGCTTCAGAGTTGCGCGGCATCCCTAGGCCTCGATCTTACCAATCAAGGACAGCACAAGGGGCTCTCAGAGGTGATGTCGGACGACGATGCCTCCAAAGTCGTGGATCAGAACAGGCAAAAGAGACCTCGTTCCCTCGAGCCATTTGGTGGTGGTGCTCTATCCAAGCCCTCTGCAACGGAGAACAAAGATGCGTGAATGATGGCGGTGCACTGTCAGTTCAGAAGAATGACTTGCATGGCGCCACACAATGTGGTCTTAGTGTTGAGGCCTATGCATGGACGCCAACCATGCATGCAGCATGCACTTGGGCTACACCTGTTGATTTTGATGATTTCGACAATTTCACAATCCATTGGCGGCAGTATACCGATGACAGATTTGAGTTTCGCAATCCTTTTACAGCAGTTCTATCGGCATGGAGTTTGCGTTGGAACTGATCAGGCAATCATTCCAAGATGCTCTCATTCACTTGACAGAAGGTTGTTGCAATGCTTCATCCACTGAATCAATGTTTGATTGTGACATCTTTCATGTGAAGGCTCAATGTGATTATACCGATTCCAATTCGTCGGCTGAAAGTGTTGTAGCATGTTTTGCTCCCAAGCTTGATTTGCTCCACATCAGCAACTCTCCGATGATGCCCTGTCAAGAGACCGCAAAGTTGCCTTTCTCTAATGATTTACTCCACCAGCCACCATCTTGCCTTTCTAGATCCACCAATGGCTTTCATAGGACCAAAAAGGTGCAATTCAAATCAATGCTTTTGCTCCACATTGGGCTCGATGATGAAATGGCCATGGGAACTGTGGAGATTCTTCATGAAGACTTGGCTGAATGGCGTGAAAAACCTTGGACGAAGAAGAGCAAAAAGGTCAACTCACGCAGGGAAAACTCCTTGGCATGTAAACATCCAAGTAGACTTCTAAGATCCGATTCAGCTTTGAAAGCTTGTTCAACAAACAAAACAGAAATACAAACTGGTTCTCCTGTAGATGGTCATTCTGGTCTTCCTCATGTGTTTGTTTATCAGTAGCGATGTCAGTGATCATGGCAAAACCAAAACTGATCAAGAGGAAAGCACTAGTTTTGTGCAGACAAGTCGGCCAGCCAGAGTTGCTTTCAAGAATGCGCCTGCTGATCACCAACATGCAGTGACTGTCCAGGCGTTTCAAGAAGGTCAGATGTATCAAAGTGATGATCTCTCCAGCTCGGATCAAGACATCCAACAAGAATCAGACGGTTATTCACCAAGTGATGGACCTGAGCATTCTGATATACAGCCTCCTTCCTCAGAGGAAAACCGCCAAGATGTCCTGTTATATCACATGGATGACCTTCCAATCCGAGCCCTGGTTAGTTGGCACAACTATGACGACATGATGAGGGAAATTGCTCATCACTTTGCATTGAACCGAGATGCATTGGTTGACGCATATGAAGTTGTCTGTGTTCCGTCTGACATTGAACCTGGCGTAGTGCCTACGATAGTTCACATCAATGGTGACATTCCTCCTGACACTAGCTACAGATTGGTTTTGATTGACATTGAGTATCATGCCCATCGAATTGAGGCGCATTTCAGGTCTGGTCCAACAGTCATGAGACATGTTGTTCCTGTGTCCCGACATGCAAATCGAAATGAAGTCTTGGCAACAGCTCGAGTGGATAGATATTGCCGTGCAGAAAATGGTAGATGTCTTGTCTTTATCAACACACGACGCTGGCCAGACTATGACATGGACAGAAAAACATTGGCACATGGAGATTACATCAGAATTGCAATCCCTCCATCTGATCGGTTTGCGTGTTCAACCGAGGTAATTGCTGACCTGACTCAACGTGGTCTTTCTGATCAGGATGTATATGACGTTATTCTCAATGACGAAGCTGGGTCAGGATTCTCACCAGATTTGTTAGAGGAGGATGAGATCAGAAGACTGTCTGCGCAGAGACATGTCGAGACCGATGAAGCTCATCTCATGCAAATGCCTTCTCATGATCACAATGATAACCTTGATTCAATGTTGGCAGGAAGCAATCATTCTTCAGATGAGTCTATCCCTCAAGACTGGTTTCTGGACCTTCAATGAGTGGTGGCTCCATTGGAACAATGCGGTGATGCAGATCAGGAATTCATTTTTTCGATCTACACGTGGCTTGTTGACCATCAAACCAATGAGATATGTCGCGAACCGAAAATAGTTTTCTTAGGAGGAGACCCCACTGAATGGGATGAAGACATCCGACAGCCATGGAGGCATCGAATTGGTTCCGATGATCATGTCTTCATAGATATCGTGAAGCCGGTTGTACGAAGATCTGGGCTGGAAGAACATGTTGCTCATGCTATCCTCACAAAAAATCACGCCAGTTCGTCTTCTGTTCTGGTATCAATTGATTTGTAGCAGCAGAGACCCCCACCGTTGTTGTGAGGTTTGCATTACCCATTCCACGAAAATGTTCGCAGAGAGAAGTCATTTCAGCCGTTCCTTTACTGACTGCATTTGAAAACAATCTGATGGAATGGGTTATTCCTGACCACACTGACAAGGATCAGCAGTTCAATACTCGGTCAGGTATGGGTTTATTTGTCAAGGTTTTGCCCCATGAAGACACTCATTCGTCCTTTGTTGAATCGGACGAGTACAGCACTCTTCAAGTTGCAGCGTTTTCTGGACTTGCTCTCAAACCGCATGATGACATCCAGCTCGAACCACTTGGTGCGACTGATTTGAAGGCTCATAGCGATGTACATGGTAATTGCCTGATACCTTTTCAACGCAGATGGACCAGCAATGAACAAAAGATCACAACTTTCAGCCTCACAGAGGAGTTCATCAGATATGTGCAAGCAGTTGGATCTCAGGTTGAGGCCAGTGGTCCTCCAAACATCATTCCTGAGGGTCTACAAACTCAACCGTTATGGGTGCAAGATATCTGGGAACGATGGGTTGAAACGACACCTCAGACTGGTGAAATTCCGCGAGAAGGGCCAAGGTTGGAAACATGGTTCAGCAACCCCAGGCGGTGGTCCAGATGTCGTGAATCTAGGTTGGTGATACTGTCCATCAACTTTCATCAATGGGAACGGGAGCTTCTAGCTGCGTGGCCTGACAAAGCTGATCTGACATTGCCTACACAATTTGCAGTTGTGTTTCCAACGCCTGATGATGCTGACCGAACAGCGCAAGAACAGCTTATTATTGAGCAGCAGTCGGAGCCATTTTCCAGAACAATTGTTGCGACCTTGTATGACACTGCAGTTGATGAAGGTCGACCACACTCGATTGCTTTGGTGGTTGGAGACAGGTTCGATATCAGATCCTTTGTCTTGCTGATGAGATACAATGAAATTTGCCCACCTGACAATGAGCAGAACGAGTGTGTAATGTGGATGGGAAATATCGCAATACAACATGATCAGACAGTCAATGTGAGCCTTGGGAATGCTTTCAAACTTCTTGTTAGACGTGGCATTCGTGTAAGTCTTCAAGAGTTGTTACCGATGTCCGATCGTCGCCTCAGGAATGAGTTACAATCTGCCATTGGTGGTCAGGTGTATCGCCGTCCCAACATCAATGGATTTCCAGCCGATGCAAATGCAAATAACAATCCGACTGCTTCCCAAAGTGTGCCAGAGAGACCTCAAGAAGAGTATCCTCCCGATTGGCTCAACTCGTTGCAGGAATGTTTTGACCGATTTGCGGCTGTTGAAAACTCACAAGAAGGGAGAGTCATGTATGTCCTCGTCTGGTTCCTCAATGGAGGAACCTTCCTCAGAAACGAGTCGCCAAAAGTTGTCAGACTGGATGCTGACAACAATTGGTGGAGGACTGAACTCATTTTCCCATGGCGTGATCGTTTTGAGAGAGGACATCCGATTGCCCTCCATTTCGTTGATCCCATTCCTGCCAGTGAGACATGGCAATCGCATAGTGCACATGTTCTAGTTTCTCAGACTCTGCCATTGGATCATGTCCCGGTAGTTGTGACAAAAACTGAGCACACCACAGGTGGTGAGACAACTACTCATGTTGCGCTTGTTGTCCACCAATTTTCTAGTGCTCAAGATGTTGCCGATCGTTTTGACAGTTCCACATCTAGTCAAGTTGACTTCACAGTCAGTCGTGGCAGAAACCAGTTTCCAAGGGACCTTACAGTGAGGGTGGGACCAGGTGATGGACTATGCCTTCGCATTCAACCAGGTAGTAGTGCTTATCCATCTGGTCCACCCCTTGACATGTCACAAGGTACGACACTGCCTCTTACCAGGATTCAAAATAGAGAAGCAGTCGAAGAAAATGATGACAATCAGATCGATGATGATCTGGAAGACGCGTTGTTGATGCAGGCCTTTCGTACCTTCAGAAGACATAGTCCCGAAGGTGCATCGCCTCAGCCCTCCAATTCAGGTAACACATGTGCTATTGGGTTTAATGAAGAAAACACACATGAAGGTAGTGCTTTTCAGTTTAACCCGACCGCACCAGAATTCTTGCCAAGTATCAACGCTTTACCAGCATGGGCCCAAGCCATTGACGAAATATATCATGACTGGGACCTTCGAGCATTTGCGTGGCAGGGTGAATCAAGAGCCACGCATTTCATGACATGGTATCTCTCCCCAGGTCGTGACCGATTTCAGTGTTTGCATGGGCGCAGAATGGTACTATTTGCAGACTTTTGGAACTGGCGAGAGCAATTCAGAAGGGTTTGGATTGACGAGCTTGACCCTGCTGCGGAAGTTGACATAGTTTATGTGTCTCCTCCGCCAACACAGATTGAAGCGGGAATAACTGGCCATATTATACTGATTCAGCATACCTTGGATGAATGGTCTTCCGTGCTGGTTTCGGTGTTTGATCAAGCGGTCAATGATGGGCACCCTTTTCACATGGCTCATTCGTTTCCGGCCCAGCTCCAACTCCAGCAGATAGTTGATAGAATCGGCTACAATGATGAATGTCTTACCCGTGCACAATGCCAATTTCGACTGCGTGGCCAGATTTTTCTAGCTACCAATCAAATCCTTGCAAGTGACGGTGATGCAATGGATCTATTGGTGCATAGGGTTTTTGTTCCTGTTGGATGGAATCCTCCAATTATCCCGCACATGCCACAGGCTGAAGGCCTTGCTTTGCTTCAGACCCATCTCAGTGTGTTGTCACCAAGGCAAGGTGGTGACCGCCCGGGAGTCAAACCTGAGGCCCCACCAGGAGCACAAATTGCACTTGCAGCCCAACTTGGAAACTACACCAATGACATTGACTCAATCCCTTTCACGCTTGAGTTGCTTTTCCGGACACCAGCCATTCAAGAACAAGACATGGTGGTCTGCACCTGGGAAATGAAAGAGTCAGTCGACATGCAGTTGTATCCTGGTTCCCAGTTTCTGGAGATGCAAGCAAGGATTGACATGTGTCACAGGAATAAGTTGATCAAGCTTGGTTCATCCCTTTTTCCTGTGCAGTTCACTCGCAGCAAGTGGGCTATCAAATCCAACAGATGGTACATTGGATCGCATGTTCAGCCTGGCACTAGTTCAGCGATTGTGGCCTGTGTTGCATATGAAAAAGATGGTGCTACGACTGCAGTGAAGACAGTACCCAAGCACTGCAGAACTGATTTTCTTCGATCGGTCCTGAATATCAAACGTGGCACTCTAATCAGGATCAACGGTGAGTTTGTTGGGGAAGAAGTGTCCTTTGAAAATGGTGACCTTTTGGAATATCACGTTGGTTTCTGCACAGGTCTTACATTGAACATGACGAATCATCGGGTCCAACTATGCCTTGATGCAACAGTGGAATCCACCACTCCATCCTTTGAATCCGAAGATGACGCCTTTGAGGTACTTCAGCTTCCCCCTGTGCAACAGACGTTGTGCAACAATGACCAGTGGAATTTTCAAATGATTCCTGAAGCCACACCGCTTCACAGAGAAACGTATGAGGCACTGCATGTTCAACACGATTGTGATAGTGAAGTAGTGCAGAAGTATGAACTCTACATCGATGGAGCTACCACCCACACCAGGTCGGCCTGGGCGGTCGTTGCAGTGAAGGTCACCAGTCTAGGTCACAGATTCATGGGTTGTGTTGCAGGGATCACGGAGACCTGTAGTCAATCTGACAAATGGATTGGAGCGACCTGTCATACGAACATCGATGCGGAATTGACAGCGATGGCAGTAGCGACCTCTTTTGCGTTTTTTGCCTCCACTGAGACGAAACTCACCATCCGACCGGATCTGGCCCTCAGCAACAGATTCTTCAGTATTCAAAGCACCACTCGGCAGCAAAGCACTCTGGCGCAGGTCATTCATGTGCTTGGCCAATCCAGGCCAGAGGGTATTGACATTGAGGAAGTGAGAGCGCACTGTGGCGATCCATGGAATGAATTGGCTGATGCCATAGCCAAGCAAGTGGCCCACACTGGAGTTGAGGTAGGTCAAGTTCCTTGGTGCCCACTTAACCAGACTGCCAACTCGCCTTCCACTATCAAATGGGAGTGGATGAGGTATGCTCCTCCCTCATACCGACAGACGATGCCAGCCCTGCATGGAGATGCTATCTGGCAGCCGACCAAGTCTGTAAAACAAATGCATGTCCAAGTTGAATCTCCGGACCAGAGGCAAATCAGTGTGAAATTTTCATTGAAAGTCGCCACCTACAATGGGCTGGCATTGAACGAAGAACCAGCACATAGCCAAAGTTCTACAGGTCGTAATGCCAGATTGGACATGCAGTTCAGTCATGCCAAAATAGCCATGGTTGGGGCCCAGGAGGCTCGCACAGTGGAAGGTTGCCGGGTCTCTGAGAACTATAAGATCTTTTCATCTGGATATCAGCAATGTGGCAAATCAAGACACTTTGGATGCGAATTGTGGATCCACAAAACCTTGCCTTTTTGCACATTTCCTGATGGTAGGAAAGTTGGCCTCAAAGATTGCAAAGTTACGGTGATTCTCGCTCGTGTCCTGGTTGCAAACGTTGAAGGACCTGTTGATTTTGTGGTTGTTGTGGCGCATGCCCCTTGTGTGTCCGCAGAACGAAACATCGAGAGTGTAAGTCAGTGGCGGACTTCTCTCTCCAACACCTTGAGCGTTGTGCGCAATGCCAACATGATTGCACTCATTGATGCTAATGCGCCGCTAGCTGACCATGAGACCAAGTATTTTGGGACACACCAAGCAGAGCCAATTAATCCTCAAGGATTGGTGTTTCAAGACTTTCTTCAGGCCAGTGGACTTTTTGCTCCTGCCACATTCTCAGGCCACTCAGGTTCTGGAGCCACTTGGAAACATCCTCGCGGTGACTGCCTTCGAAGGGATTATGTGTTGCTTGGAGAGGCCTTTTTCTCGATATGCACAGGTTCATTCGTCATGGCTGACTTTGATGGTGGATTTTGTCATGCTGATCATTGCCCAGCAGTTGGAATTCTGGAAGGGATTCTCAGGCTAGGTGATAGCGGGAAGAAGATCAGATGGGACTATCACAAGATGCAGGACCCTCGGGCCCAAACTGCATTCGTTGAAGCCCTTCAAACACTTCCAATTCCTGCGTGGTCAGCGTCAGTTGATGATCACTCAGCCATCATCGAAACCAACCTGTTGCAACTTGCTCAGCAACATTTTGGTAGGCGCAAAAATGAAAGATCTAGACCTTTGCTGCAGCAATCTACGATTGAAGGCATCCAGTTAAAAAGGCAGATGTTGGCAATGCTGAGAACGCAAAACTTCCAAGATCCTCTACTTCTTGAAGAGTTGAAAGCCATTGAGAAGGTTGTTCGACCCATGATCTTGCGTGACCAGCAGTCATGGTATGCCAATTGGTTAGACAGTATCAATGACGCAGGCAATCGATTTGACACTGCTCTAGTGTACAAGAAGCTGCAGAGACTTGGCAGAAGGAAAAAGAGCTTACACAAGGGTCCACGCCCTTTGCCAAGGCTCCGAACATCAGAGGATCAATTTGCACAGTCCTTTGAGGAATGCCAAGACATATGGAGAAAGCAGTTTGCTCTGGTGGAAGCAGGAATTGAAGTTTCTGATGCTCAACTTTATCAACTACATTTGCACAGTGAAGATGAAGCTGATAGAGATGCCAAGCACTGCCCAGACCCATGTGAAATACTCACCATCATCCGAAGGTTCAAGAACGGGAAAGTACCTGGTCCCGGCCAGCTACCAGTTGACATTTTGAAATGCGGTGGAATAGCAATGGCAAAGATTTTGGCCCCTTTGTTTGTCAAAGCTTCCTGGCATATGCGAGAACCCCTCACCTGGAAGGGAGGAATGTTGATTCCGTTGTTTAAAGGAAAAGGGTCGCCTGCAGAACCTTCTGCATATCGCTCAATTTTCCTGTCGGATATATGTGCAAAGGTCCACCATGCTTACGTCAGGAATGAATTGGCAAGCACGTGGTGCAGTGACAACGATCTCATTCAGTTGGGTGGGAAGAAAGGCTGCTCTACCGATGTTGCACATCACCTTCTCCACGCGCATTTGTCCTGGTCAAGGGCTCGAAATGTCTCGTGTGGCATTTTATTTGTCGACTTACAGTCTGCATTTTATTCGGTCCTGAGGTCGTCGCTTTTCCCAGAAGAATTCCATGATGACACAATTTGCTTCGCAATGAAACAGCTTGGAATTACCCCAACTGATTGGCATGAAATCATGCGATCTGTCCGACAGGATAATGCAACGAAAGGCCTTAATCCGCATTCGGAGGGTATCCTTCGTGACATGTTTTCTGGCACCCACTTTACAATGCAGGGATTGGAAGCCAAGACAGCTACGACAAGGGGTACTCGTCCAGGAGACCCTGTAGCTGATATTTTGTTCAACATGGCTTTTAAGTTAGTGGTCCTTGACGCCAGGTTCAAAATCCGAGCAGCAACCAATCTGCCCTGTTTTGGTTCACCCAAGCCGGTTGAAGTTATCACATGTCCTGATTGTGTGCCAGAAAGGGGGTTTGGTGAAATCACTTTTGTTGATGACATTGCCTATGCAATTCATTCAAACACTGCCGAAGATTTGGTATCTTGTCTACAAACCACAGCATCTTGCTTGCATGATGCTGCGACCAGTCGTGGACTTGGCATTAATTATCAGGCAGGTAAAACAGAGGCAATATTGAAGCTTGCGGGGAGCGGATCGAAAGCCGTTAAGCATAAAGTATGGCATGAGTGTGGTGGCATGCTGCCGGTTGTCACAGAGCATGCCACACAAAAATTGCGAGTGGTGCACTCGTACAAACATCTTGGATCGTTTGTGCAGGATCATGCAGTTGTGCAAAAAGATGTTCGACACAGAATTTCTCAAGCCAAAAAAGCCTACGGTCAACTCAGTAGGCCCTTTTATTGCAAGAAGAATGTCAATGAGCACACGAAGAGTTCGGTGTTTTCGTCACTGGTCATGTCCCGTTTGACTTACAATGTGCATACGTGGTCATGGATTACTGACAGTGACGTTGAATCTTGGGAAAATGGATTGAAAGCTCAGGTAGCGAACTTAGCCAGAAACAAGATCCGACCTGTTCCTCCTTTTCATTTCTCCATTGTTGAGTTGTGTGCACTCATTGGCTTGAATGCTCCCAGTGACATACTACATGCAAACAGGTTGAGGTATGTAAAACGTGCTATCAACACCGCTCCTGCTGCTTTGTGGGCCTTGCTTCATGACAACAAGCACTGCAATTCTTGGCTGCCTCATTTGTCCAGTTCTTTCGAATGGCTACGCATGCACCTTCGTCCAGGCTCAATGCCAAAGTGCAATGACATTTCAGAAGTTTTGCAAGTCGTAGCATTGGATACCAGATGGAACGGGCACATTCGATCTGCTCTCAAGTCATGCCTTCAGTACCATTGTGCTCGTGCTCAGGGCAAACTATGGACTAGTAGAATTTGTAGTCAGGTCGAGAGGTTTGCTGATGTGTGTCTCCCTAGCAGTCACACTGATGTCAAGCGATGGAAGTGCAATTTATGCTGCGACACGTTCGACAGCAAAAAGGCATTGTCCGTACATGCAAGGCACAAGCATCAGTACCGCACGGTTCTCAAATACTATGTCCTTGGGGATGAGTGTCTTGCTTGTGGTATTTTTTTTCAACAGAATCCGCTTGCTTGCTCATGTGGGTCATTCCCAAGGATGCAAAGAGGCTTATTTGGCATGTTTTGTTCCTGCTTCTGAGGAGGATGTGCAGGAGATCGAACAGAACGAAAGAGAACAAGCAAGAGCTCTAAAAGCACAGGGATGGCATCCGACAAAGGCCTTCCTCCTAATGACTAGAGTGCATGGCCCTCTGTTGCCCGAGAGTGGAACAGTTGGTGCATCTGCGATGAAAGCCAGATGGCAGAATCGAATTACAGTTGTTGGTCGAGCATATGAGGGCTTGGACGGCTTCTGCGAGCATTCACCTATGCAATGTTCTGATGAGATTGATATCGTTCCTTTTCTTTTCCAATCCAATGGAGGTCGGGCTCAAGGAGAAGCAGGCATCTTTCAACAATTTGGCCTTGCTGCTGAAACTGCAAGACTCCATGTCAAGGGGTTTCTATTTATCCACTTTTTCAGCGGATTTCGGCGTAATGATGATTTGCAACACTGCATCGAGAGCCATGAAATCATTGGAGAACAGCATTTGTTCTGCCTGTCGGTGGATTTATGCCTGGCTAAAGAACACTCTGATCTTACGGACGATCAATCGAAACTGTTTTGGACTGAAAAGATGAAATCAGGCCAAGTCATTGGAATAGGGGGGGGGCCAAGCTGCGAGACATGGTCAGCAGCGCGCCACTGTCCTGACGGCCCCCCCCTGTTCGTTCCTTTGACAGCCCTTGGGGAAACGTTGGCCTTTCGTCAAAGCAGTGGAATCAGGTCCTAACTGGTACAAAGCTCATTCAGTTCTTGGTGGAGCTCCTGGTGTTAGCAGCACAGCTAGGATTGTGTGGATTTATGGAACATCCCCAATACCCGCTGTGGCGACAGAGGCCTGCGTCTATCTGGACTTTGAAGGCCCTGAGGGTATTAGCCCGACTGGAATGCTTTCAAATCTGCTCATTCGATCAGTGCGTATTTGGGCTAGGTGCAACAAAGCCCACAACATTGCTTCTGCTCAGGATGAGTACCTTCCGGGACATTGTATTGTCTAAAGGAAGACGAGGACGCTGCCCACACCCAGCAGGCCATCTGCCTTTGCAAGGAATTCAAAGCAATGGTTCATTTGCAACGGCCCAGGCCAAAATCTATCCGGCCGGCATGAACCGAACCATTGCGATTGCAGTATCCCGGTTTTTGACTGAGCGCCAATTGAAATCTGATTGGACCAAGTTGCCAAGGGAACTGCAAGAATTAGAGAGCCATGATTTTGTTGATGAAAGTACTGTACAGCCCGATTTTCATCACATGCATTGCAAGTAGACCGAGCGTTAACAGACGCAGCAATCGCAAAGTGACAAAAGTGACAAAGGTATATATATCCCATAGGATCCATGTATGCTATATGTGGTAACATTTACCATCAATATACCCCAAATGTTAGCATATATACCATACATGGATCCTATGGTATATATATGTATTATATTTAAATAACATTACCATTACATAGAACCACTCACATGGTTTGACAAGTGGCTATTAATCGCCCCCTTTGGTAGACGATCTTTATAGCGAATTTTACCCATCAACATTGGTTCTATGATGTTTGGCCAACGAAGATGATGGTATCAAGTATCAACCTAACATATAGATTTTCCGGACGGAGATGCAACCAACAATATGGTTTTATGATGTCCGGACGCTGTTTTTTCGAAGAAAGATGATAATAGTAACCTTCCCAAATGTGCTCCAAATGCCCTATGAGTGCCGCTGTTTGGACCATTTTGGACCACCAAAACCACCGCAAAACACAGCAAAATACAATCTCAGAAGGTGTTTGGAACTGTAGGGCACAACAAACCCAGGCAGAATGAACATTTTTATACAGTCATAATGGATCATAATGGGATATTTCAATGTTTCAATTCATTTCAATAAATTTCAATCTATTTTGGGGAACATAGATCACTGGTTGGTGGTTTGGAACATTTGGATTATTTTTCCATTCAGTTGGGAATGTCATCATCCCAAGTGATTTTTTTTTCAGAGGGGTAGGTCAACCACCAACCAGTCATAATTAACCAATGATTAACCATCATTAACCACTATTAACCACTATTAACCACTATTAACCATAGGGATAGGTCAACCACCAACCAGATAATATTACCTCTCTATCCATCAGACACTATCCTCCGGAATTTTCCTGGAAAGTCTGGGGTGGCCCTGTGTCGCAGCGGAGCCACCCTGGGGTCACCCGCCAGGTATGCCACCGCCGTGGAGCCTATGAACAGCAGCTTCCAAAGCATGCGACGTTGGCAAAGATACCTTCGTCAACTGGAACTTTCGTTGGAGAGGTGTGGTTCCCTCTGGTAACTTAACAGTTCGATATTGAAAATGACCCAGTCGAAATAGTTGATTTACCCATTGAGAATGGTGATTTTCCATAGTTATGTTAGTTTACCAGAGGGTATGTGATGCGAAGCTAAAAAACGTCATGGAGTATGTGGTGACATCAGTGAAATATGTGAGAATTGTGAAACACATACGCGGTGTACGTATAGTATAGTAACAAACAGTTGCTTATTTCACAGGATTTTTTACACTTTCATTGCGATTTGAGTGCTAAACTGCTGATTATCTTAATCATCTAGTACATATGCATGTATAGTTTTGGAAAGCAACCCCATGTCCATTCATTTTCAAACCTGAAATAGCTGCGCCCATTTCTGCTTTTGATCGTGTGCCCCATTTCGCTATAAACAATGCATCTTGAATTATTTTGGATCTACCTTTTAAGTCAATCCCCTGTACAAAATTGATGTGTTGGACTGTTGGATACCTATTGGGATGGGATTCCGCCTTCGGCTTGGCGTCCAGGATCAAAAAGCAATTCACCTTTGCGCGCGAAGCGCTGATTTGGAACTGGCGTCTCCATCTGCCGAGCTTTCTGCATTCGGAGTCGCTGGAAGATTCGCTGGACATGTGTGGCTGAAAATGAGGTATACCTTCTGGGAATTTAACAGTTTGCTATTGAAAATGGCCATAGAAATAATTGATTTACCAATTAAAAATAGTGATTTTCCATGTTATGTGACAGTTTACCAGAGGGTACCCGCCCCCAAAAGTTCCAGACAAATCCATGCAAAACCCAAGATGGGAAAGATGTGGAAGCAGGGTGCAATTGTGGGCATGTGCCGGTCTGATGCGGACCATGATGAGATGGTGATGGAATTACTTTTGATCAACAACCAGAGGTCTGACACCACTGCCATTTGAAATGAATTGCGAAGCACTGGTAATGACCAGTGGTGATATGAGTGAAAAGTTGTGAAATACCAATCACTGTTCGTTGTGGTGATTGACCCGTGACCGCTTAACCATTACCCTTTCAATCATTAAAGATTACAACCATGCACTACATATTGTTTATTTCAAGGCAGCAGCCATTCAACATAGGGTTTCAAACAAAGCACATTGAGCGAACTTAAATATCTAAGATATATTAAAGGACTTACTATCATTCTTGTTCATTGAACATTAAACCTGAAGCAAACAATAACCATTAAAACCACTAGACATCATTAAACACGTCCTTTGCTTAATGTTATAGCTATAATCAAGCCGTCAAATAATAGTCAACTATCATCAACATTCATTATCATAATACTTAACTATAATTATTGAATCACAGCAATTAAGCATGGACATTATTATGCTTTATAGTTACTGAGACCACAAAATGCAAATATTTGCACTTTAGGCACTTAATGAATTTATAAGTATACTATAAGTTACTATTATCCTTCTAATATCTTGTTCAAATTGTTTTTTCAAAAATATTTTGTTATAAGTTCCACTAAATTTTTAGGTGAACTTATAACATAATAAGGAAAATATAAGCAAATATAGTAGAATATTAGTCAAAAATAAGCCAAAATAAGCGAAAAGAAGTGATAAGAAGTGAAATTTGATTTTTATGTGTGTTTGATAGATTCGCAGGAATGTTGATTTTCGACGAAACAATATTGTCTCAGAGCACTACTTTTCTGACGAAACCTTCCTGAACAGGAATATGCTGCTAAAGAACAATTCTCTGAAGGCGCCTATTTGGAAAAAAAAATGGTAGGAAAAAAAAATGTAGGGACAATTTCTCTGCAGGATACTTCCTGAAAAGGAAAAATTGTGTGGGGAATAGTTCTCTGCAGGATACTTCCTAGTTCTCTGAAAGGAAAAAAATTGTAGGGAATAGTTCTCTGCAGGATACTTCCTGGAAAGGAAAAAAAATGTAGGGAATAGTTCTCTGCAGGATACTTCCTGGAAAGGAAAAAAATTGTAGGGAATAGTTCTCTGCAGGATACTTCCTGGAAAGGAAAAAATTTGTAGGGAATAGTTCTCTGCAGGATACTTCCTGGAAAGGAATTGTAGGGAATAGTTCTCTGCAGGATACTTCCTGGAAAGGAAAACTTTTGTAGGGAATAGTTCTCTGCAGGATACTTCCTGGAAAGGAAAAATTTTGTAGGGAATAGTTCTCTGCAGGATACTTCCTGGAAAGGAAAATTTAGAAAATTCAGAAAATTCAGAAAAAATCAGAAAATTCAGAAAACTCAGAAATTTCAGACATTTCCGAAAATTCAGAAAATTCAGAAAATTCAGAAATTTCAGAAAATTTCAGAAAATTCAGAAAATTCAAAAATTTCAGAAAATTCAGAAAACTCAGAAAATTCACAAAATTCAGAAATTCCAGAAAATTCAGAAAATTTCAAAATTCAGAAAAGTTCAAAAATTCAGAAAATTCAGAATTACAATTTAAATTAAAAGGAAAACAATTAGAAATTTTCAGAAAATTCAGAAAATTCAGAAAATTCAGAAAATTCAGAAAATTCAGAAAATTCAGAAAATTCAGAAAATTCAGAAAATTCAGAAAATTCAGAAAATTCAGAAAATTCAGAAATTCGAAAATTCAGAAAATTCAGAAAATTCAGAAAATTCAGAAAATTCAGAAAATTCAGAAAATCCAGAAATTTCAGAAAATTCAGAAATTTCAGAAAATTCAGGAAATATTTATAGAGAAAAAAAAGGATAAGTAAGTATTTATAATAATGTCAAGTTAGGATTAATAATTCCCTGCGATTAATCAACCACCAAAATCTCAGCAAAAAAACCGTATGAACAAAGTATGCGAAATCAAAAGAAAGTAAATTGTAGAACAATATGAACAATAAAACATAAATAGCAATTATAGAAAATACATTTTCAAAACAAAAAGCAAGCCAGCTAGCTTTAAATCTTTTACCAACAAAAAAATATAATAGAATATTTTCCAAATTAGGTATCCATCTTCATCCCTGAATTATGTAGTTTGGAAGTAGTAACCGAAGCCTCATGTTGTGAAAGATCTCATTCTGGGCAGTCGTATACAATTGAAGAAGACACATCAAAAGAGCAATTGTTCTTTCCAAGAAGCATCCTTTATATGTTTTTTCCTTTTGCCTCTGAATGATTTCTCCACAGATGTACTTCAAGATTCTTTGTGTCACTCGCAGCCGCGCATATTCCTGTAGAAGAACCATTTCCTGTAGAAGATAACTCCTGAAAAGCATTGTTCCTGAAAATGAAATCAATCTGAATAGAAAGATTCCTGTTAAGGATAGTTCCTGAAAAGGATTCATTCTGAATAAAAAAAATCCTGAAAGGATAAGTCCTGAAAAGGATAATTCCTGAAAAGGATAAATCCTGAAAAGGGTGATTTCTAAAAGGATGATGCCTGAAAAGAATGAAAAAAACAATGAAAAAAGGCAAGAAAAAAATATTCCAAAGGAAACAAAAAGGTCGACAACTATTTTCAAAAAATATATAACAGAAAAATGCATCGTCTATAATCAATTCTGATCATCAAAAAAACATTGAAAAATAAGTGAAAATAAGTAAAAATAAAGAAAAAACACTTCTATGATAAGTTCATATAACTACTAATATCTTCATTAAGTGCCTAAAGTGAAAATATCTTCATTTTGTGGTCTTAGTATAACTTATCCATGAAACGGTCGTGATTTTCGCACGTCGCGGCCTCAGGCAGCAAAACTATCAGATCAGCTTGGCGCCACCATTTCTGCTGCTCAACGGTGGGTCACCGGAGGGAATGGATCAATGGAGGTTTTTGGAGGGCAACATCATACCCATATGCTCCATGCATAGAATATTTAGCAACATTTACCCTAAAAATCGCCCAGTTTTGTAGGTAAATATACCAGCACCATGGTTCGCATTAACATCGGATAAGAAAACCATGGGAACATATGGGAAAGTATGAGAAATCCATAGGAAATTCCTCATGGGATGATGGTGACTGTTGCTGTTAATTTTTGTTAAAGCCGACCTATTGCCTATCAAAAACAGACATGTGAATTCAATTGTCTGCATATATATATATACCCATAGGATCCATGGTGCTGGTATATATGCTAACATGACTGGGGTATATTGATGGGATCCATGTTACCATATATGGCATACATGCATCCTATGGGATATATATATATACACACAAAAACAGGCATACATCTAACCCAAACCCACCTGAAAGTCTGAAATCGCTTCGGGTTCTCAGTGCGTCCTACCAGCGGTCCTTTAGGAGTCCCTAAAAGGGGTCCTCCTTTGACCAAGGAATTATTGCTACTTACCTTTGGCTTTGCCCCCAGAGGTGCCGAGCTTATTTTCGGATAGCCGGAGTTATACCAGTTATGGATGTCAAGTATTTCACACCATTTCAAACCACTTATCACTGGTAAAGGCTAAAACTCTAAGGGCTTTCACACCATTTATAACTTATAACTGGTAAGGGCTTAAAGGGTTTTAGCTGTAAGGACCTAAAGATTAACTCGCGGCCTCAAGGAAAGTCAGCATCTATGACTTGGGGAATCAAACGTAGCTGCTCAGGATGTACTGCCCACAGAAGAAACGGGTCGGCTGAAAGGTACACGATCCCTTCGGTGAAAAGAAACTTTGCGCGCTTGGACTGAAGGTGCCGGCAATTTTTTGTGGTAACCTCGGGGTGGAACTGCTGGAAGGGACTTCTGATGACTTCTGTATTTTCCAGTGCAACATAGCTGAGGAAAATGGTCCAGTCGTAGGTGATTTGCCCAAAATCCATAAAACTCGTGTTTTTGTCCCATACTTCTCTTAGTCTACTTATTGGGTCTCCGTGTTTTTTTGGCATTTTTCTTGACACTAACTCTGAGCGTTTTGACAGGGAATATGATGATTGGATGCATTGGACGGGTTTTCCTGTGGACAAGCTCATTTACCAAATTGTTGATTGGGGTGTTCCATAGCCTTTTCCATATTTACCAACATCTGCCACCAACATGATGCATTTCTGTAGGTAAACATACAAGATACCTGGAGCATATCAGGGTTATCCTCAGATTGGAGGGAAAATCTACAAGATTTTTTCCTTTTTGGGGTGTAAAAATTCTACTGTCTGGATTTTCCCGAAAAGATCAACCTGTATCTTTGGAAAGTTGTGTCCAAAAATGGGTACATTCCCAAACTATCGCCCCAGGCAAACACGACCAATTCCACCGCTCCATGGCCGTGCCCTGCCTGCAAGCCGCGAAATCCCGGACATCCCTGAACTACCTGGCCTGGTGAACGTTTACAGTGTGCGAACCTGAAAAAGGCCCAGTCAAAATAGTGGATTTATCCATTAAAATGTGTGATTTTCCAGTTCGCAAACTGTTGGTTTACCAGGCCGGGCAATAGCAATTTGGATTTTTTTGGAACGGGAACATCCTTGAACTCACTGGAGCCGATTTTTTTTTTTTGCAAGCCATGTTTGCGAGGGCATTAAAAATATATGATCGGATATGAAAACAACATATGATCAGGTTTGTTAAAGCAGGATATAGCATCATTACTCAACCAGTCATAATTAAGCAATGATTAATTAATCATCATTAACCACTATTAACCATCATTAACCATCATTAACCATTATTAATCCCATCATTAACCATTATTAATCCCATCATTAACCATTTTTAATCCCATCATTAACCATTTTTAATCCCATCATTAACCATTATTAATCCCATCATGAACCATTTTTAATCCCATCATTAACCATTATTAATCCCATCATTAACCATTATTAATCCCATCATTAACCATTATTAATCCCATCATTAACCACTATTAATCCCATCATTAACCATCATTAAATGAAATTAAATGGCTGTTTTGCCAGCAAAGATGATCAATCACTGGATTTGAGTAGGACCCACTGATATCCAAGGCCCTGGAGATGGAACATCTAGGGGTGAGTGACTTGCAGACCGCCAAATGACGACCGTCCAAGTCATTGTCCAAATTTTGTATCTGTTTTTTTTTGGATGTAATATATGTACAGTATATATACTATAGATATAGATAGAAATAGTTATATATATATATTATACAAATATATGTAGATATATATATATATGTCGCCCAGGTACGGCACCCTGTTGACGGTGGAGGAACGACTTGATCGCCTGGAGGTCCAAGGGCCATTTCTCGGGTCATTTTTGTTGGTCCGTCAGAGGAAAATGATGGATTAATCACGGTATTTCATAGGGATTTCATCAAGAACAGATGGTATTTCTATGGATTTATGGTTGATTTCTATGAATTTATGGTTAATCTTAATGGGAATTGAATTAAGGAAACATGGGAGTTTCATGAAGAAAACAAGGTATTTCATGGTATTTCTATGGATTTATGGTTGATTTTATGATGGCGAAGTTGGTAAACATAGTTCCAATGATATTTGAACTACTTAATGGGGCATACCAGCAAGTGGTGTAAACCGCCAAATTTGATGCTTGGATCCAAAATCAATCCCGTGACACGATTTAACATTCCCGTGCCAGGTTTGTGTGATTTGTTTTTTGTTCTGAACATTTAAGAACAAACCAAAGTCTATGATATTTTGAACAGCCCAAAGTTGATCAATGTTTCTCATCATATTCCAGCCTAAGGATTCTTTCCAGGTATCTCAAAAGTGCTATTTTTGGGGGATTAGACCCCCATCTTCAGACATTTTGGAGCCCGCAGGTCTTCGTTTCCGTCTTCCTGGTGGCATCTCTAGCCGCCCTCGGAAGCATCTTCAAGGAAGGGAAATGCCTTGGTTCATTGGTGGAGTATGTTGATTGTCTATGATTGTCCTCAGATACACAACTTCAATCATATTCAGATATAGCTAATATCAATACTAATATTGAATCATATATCAACAATTTTAATCATTCATATCGTATGCATTCATATGTAATATACTCAAATCACTAATATTGCATCATGTATATATATACATATATATATATATATAGATAGATATATCATATATCAATATTGGGGTATTGAGACATATTTCAAGATCATCGCTGATGAAACCGGCCGGTATCTCAACGCTTCCGATGCCTCGAGTTGCCCGTTGGATGATTGAGGGTCTAGGTTGATGTTTTTTAAGATCCTAGCCAAGAGATTTACAGTTTCCCTGGGAAAACCTGGTATTTGCTCCATGGCAAAGAAATCCTATGACATCAGGGTACAAGTTTTTCACCATACCCCCTGACCTCCGTTTTCAACGCACAGGCCTCACCGCCAGCGCAAAAAAAAATGGTGCCGGCTGCTGACGTGACAATGTTGAAACAAGAAACATCAATGAACAGATCGGCATATTGCCAAAAAAGTGTGGCATCTAATATTCATATATATATATATTCATATATATATATATTATAATCGAATCATATATAGTTATATATATATATATTATAATATGAATATCCATAATAAGTGCTGGCAGCCTGTCCAAAACTCTTGATGTGACCATACTTGGAAGTATGAGACAGCAAAGGAATTTCCTGGTATTGCCTATTGCCTTCACCTGTGAAGCAATGAATGCTTTGGCATATGTATATATGTTTGTAATCCATGTGTCTACTGTTGCTTTCCGTTTTGGACCGAATTGTCTCAGTATGCATATTTGATACGCTTTGTGGGTTTGTTTTTAGAAACTGCAACCGTCACATATTATTTGCAGAGCATTCTTGGAAACCAAAGATGATACCGCCCACAGCCGCAACCCACCGATCTCTACATTGAGAATAAATCTACTATTTGAATGCTGATACAAATGATAGGTTATGACAGCACACATATATGATATGTAGAATTATGTAGATACATATGAAAGCCAGAGCCACAATAAGATATTATGATTATCATATGCGTTATTATTTAAGCTTGGCCAATGCCAAAGTGCAGAGGCCAAGTGTTTGACGTACTGGTACCATGGCGGGTCGGTCGCAGGTGGAAGGTGCCTCGTTTTTTTTTTTCGGTCGAACGGATGTGGAGAAAAGTCCTGAATTTTCCTGAAACTATCAAGATTACCTTAGGAATACAATACACAAAAATGTGGAAAACCACATGTTTTTCCGTTCGGACAATAAATTCTCTACAAATGGTGGGGAAAACCACATGTGTTTGGTATCTTTACAGGAGGGTCATGAAAAACTATAAAGATCAACTATGAACATCTTCCCTGAAGTCATTCGAACCAATTTTAAAAGGCAGTCTCCCAGATCGAATTCCGAAGTTGAAAAATTATGCGCAGGTCTTCGTTGTCCAATCACGATCTGTTGATGGAGTCAAAGAGGTTTTCAGTATGGTAGGAGCCGATTTACTATTTTGGATCAGTTGTTTTACTGTGGTCCATGAGCTGTTACTAAGAGATTTACTGATTTACTATATACAGTTTTAGTGTGTTTCTTTGTCTTTCTATGTGTTACTTTCATTCTTTTGGGATTTCTCAGCTACATAGTTGCTGAAAGAAGCCGTGAAGCAACAATCTGCAAAGATGTTTATTGAAGTTCACTGTGTAAAATCAAGTTTCAGGATTCTAGAGGAAACCAAACCGCTGGTTTCAGTCTCAGTGATTTCTTATTTACACAAAGGAAATTGTCCGGTTGCTTTAATCCATCCTCCAATGAAAAATCCCAATTATATAACAACCATAGAGAACCATCATCATGATTGGGATATGTCATCATTATTTTATCCCAAAAGGAATTCTAAACACAACTTCCAAATCCTCCCAAATCCCAATGTTAGAATTCAGCTTCTTGATCCACCATCCCCAATGGGTGGTATAAACCATCAATTCAAAATGGAAGATGACAGGTTTATGACATTGCCAACTGCCAACCATGGATCAATGTTTTTTTTGCAAGAAAAAGTGATAAAATATGATAAATGATGCTTGGTTCATGATTAAAAGCAAGACTTATATACTAACCAAGATGATTTCATCCCAGAATTTCAAATTGTAAACCCTTCGTCAGTTGCATTTCGCTCATAATTTTTCCCCACCCCAAGGCCAGCGGAGTCTCAGCAGCGCGGAACGGCAAGCGCTGCAAGTGGCCAGGAAGGCCATGCAGAAGGTGCCAGGGCAGCGCCAGGAAAACATAAAACGACATTTACCCTCTGGTGATTTAACGTAGCCATGGAAAATCACAATTTTTAAGAGGTAAATCATCATGAATCATCCATAAACCGGCCATTGTCCATAGCTATGTTAAATAACCAGAGGGTAAATATAGTAAATACGGTAACGACAATCAATGATACGATATCTCCATTAAAAGTCCGTATATTGTAGCTACCGGATGTTGCCGTACATTAATGGAGAAAAACCTGCAAGTATTATTCATGGTTAATGGTTAATAGATGTTGATAGATAATCGTGGAGAAAAAGCTGCAAATATGTCTGAATTATTCATTGTTGATGGTTAAACTTGTTAAATGATGGTTCATACGTTAATTCATCATTGCAACAACGTTGATGTTGATTGTTGTTTTTGTTTTTATTGTTTGAAGAAAAAGCACATGGGAATTCTGAAAGGGAATGGTTAAATCAAGTTCAAGAAACAACTTAGCAAAGTTTGGGGCGGCCCTGCATAGGTCATACACTAATAAAAACATGTTTATATTTCATTTGATGTTTGTGCCTATTGTTGTCGGTCGAGCCCAACCATTGTGACGTGACTTGAGTCCCGAAAAATATCAAGTGGTTGATAAAATTTCAATTAATTCCACTAGATTGCAATTTCCCTGGTTGTTGCTGTTGCGGTTGCTGTTGTTGTGGTTTGTTGGTTAAATCCTGATTTTCATGTGACAATCCCGGAAAAAAAAGCGGGTCAACCCCCCTTGTTGTGATTTGACATCATCATTTTGATGGTTCAAATCCCATCATTTTGATGGCCAAAATCCGAAAATGTGTGGGTTTGATCCACAAAAAGTCATGCTTAAACACCAAATTATACCTTAAATTCCAACTTTGGTGTGTGAATTTCCGACTTGAATTTCTTGATCAGATCCAGCTTTTCATCCAAATCCTTTTAGGTATCTATAAATGGGTATGTGTCAAAATTAATGACTTGGGGGACAGATTTAAGTCTAGCTTTAGTATTAACCATCCAATTATTGTACTCAACTTTGAACCACACCAAGATCCTGTTACTATATGTATATAATATTATATAATTGTATATAATTGTATATATATACCTTGATCCTCAAAAACCTACAAAAACGTAGGATACTCAAAAAACACGAGGTTTTCTCACAAAACCCGAGGTTTTCAAATTTGCCATTTTGATGGCTCAGAGAGAATCCTCTTATTTCAGCATTGTTGCCTACAAACCCCAACAAACATTGGGATGGGAAACTCCTTTACTCCCCATTAACCACTGGATGGCATGGATAGCCAAGATCACCCACCATTCCCGTTGCCGATGTCTATTTTCGGCTCATCTTGGACGTTGTCTTCTGGAATGCTATTGAATTGCCCTGGCCTGAGAGTCCTGAGAACCCTTCAACTTCGAAAAGAAAGCTATCATTGTTCTAACTGTTTTTCTTTTTAGATTCTCTTAAACTCCGCGTAGCAGCGTGTCCTACTTCAGCGTTAGGTAACAGCGCAAAATAAGGTTACTGTATCACACTAATCAGGCTCAGGCCGTATCAGCCATCCTGCTGATACCCAGTGCTCGAAGCAAGCTTGCATGTACCTAGACAGAACCCTATCTATGACAATGCTACGGGCAGTTACTCGTCTACTAAGTCTTGAGGGTCTGCCAATAAAATCTTCATCTGGCTGTACAGAAAAGCACAGTGGCGACAGCACAGCAATATTTTGCTGACCAAAATGGATCATTGAAAGGAAGCAATGATGAAGTACATGCAGCTTTGGCTGCAAGACAAACAACGCTCTGTTGTCTCGATGTGCCTCAGCAGCTAAAGTTGAATACCTCCTGAGAAATTGCATTCCCAACTGTCCAAACCTGACTGCGTCGTTTGGCTGAATCCACAAGTCGCTGGTGTACAAGCCCCGTAGGAAACTGTTGATGGCTTTTGCAGCTTCCCCACATTTCACCAACAACGGCATATCTGAAAAATCCTCCGTGTCGACTAGGAATTCAAAAAAGTGCATCAAATTGGTGGTCAAGGCTCCCTTATGCCATGCCCCGGAGGGGTAAAGAGTCGTTTTGGACCACTGGATACATTCCTTTGTAAGTTTGGAGACCTGGGACACAGTCGAAGTGGATTTGCAAAAACTCAAATACCTCTTTGTAAGAAGTTCAAATCTCTCGTCGATAGCACCTGCAGGCTCACGCTCTGACAAAAGCGCTAAGCAACTGCCTAAAAAGTTCCGACCACCTCCGAGATGCCATGAATGAAATATATCAAAGGCCCAAATGGCAGCAGCTTCGCCTGGACAGTGAGGTATGGAAAGGAGGGCTGGTGGTGATCTGAAAGGTGACACTTGGTGCATTGTGGCTAGCCACTTTGGATTGCGGGTGTGAATTTCCTCGTAAGGAACGTTGGCCCTGCCAGCACAACATAAATGGCACACCCCCTGAGGAGCATAGCCAGCGCGATTGTTCACCCTCTTTTGCACATTGTTGAATGTTCGTGTTAGCAACCCAGAGCGTTGCAGAAATGGCCAATCGCCAACTACATGGAGTGTCATGATCCAGTGCTTCACCCCCTGGGAGTTTGCAACGCCACAAGTGTACATGTGTTGAATCTCAGAGGCTACATCCTCAACCAATGTTTCCCAAATGTGCTCGTTGTCCCCAGTGTAATACTTCTTCGGCAAGGCAGCTAAAAGAAACCGATGAGTATACGTGTGGCCAATGAAGTTCGGTTTTTGCTTGAGGTATTGTTTTTTCACCTTGGTCTGGGCCTTCTTCACCAACTCCTTTTCTGGTTTCAATCCTCTCCCCAAAAGACTGTGAAAATTGAGGCACATGAAAGCTGATCGCTTTCTCGACCGACCCTCGTCGCCGTGCACCACACACGGCGCAGTTCTTTCCAACACCAACTTTCCTTCTCTATGCATTTGGAAGATTGGATGGCTGGGGTGCATTTGTTCATACAACCACCAAAATTCTCTAAGAATCGCTTTTTCCCGTGGTGGGTCTGGCCGCACAAGCCCTGTCAAAACATGGCAACAATTGTTGCGCAAGATGTATTCCATCCAGCTGCGCATACGGAGTACTGGTAGCTTGAAAGATTCATCTTGGGTCTTGAGGTATGTCTTAGGGATATCCAAGCTGAGCTTCAACTTCTTCACTAAGACCTTTTGTGAATCTCTCTCTGAATTCTTCTCACTGCAGCGCGCTAGATCCACTAAGCCCCCCGAGCGTGACGCAGTAGCGCGCCCAAAGTCTTTGACAATGTTCTGTGCAGTGCGGATTGCTCCAGTACATGGGGCCTCAGCGTAGTCAGTGGGAAAGCTTTAGAATAATAAGTTTCATATCTTGGTTTTGAGAAACACTTCGGGGAGATGGGGAGAGATGAGGAGAGAAACATGCTTCTTCAACATGATTTCGCAACATTTGATGCTGAACATGAAGATGCAGCTCTGCATTTGACTTTTTCATACCTTTTTACCCCACTGCAAGCGTGAAACAGCTAATGCCCTGCCAACACTTATGGTTTCAAGGGAGGAATGGGCGGAGGTGTCTTGAAAGACCTGTACACAACATAGGTCATGAACTGTGCGCCGCTTGAGGTCGAACATGTCGTGTCCACGGTGTCACCCCCTGGTCTGACATTGCGGCACCCTTGCATGCCTCAAGATATTGTCACTTGGCTTTGAACAACATGTACGATTGACATGGGGAGAAAAATTAGGACCCCCAAAGGATCAAACTTGCCATATGCAACCAGACAACTTTTGTATCTATGAACCAGCGCAGCTTCCAGCATGGCGGGGGTAAAGGGCTCCTTGCTCGCAAATAAAACGATCATATCGGTCCACCTTGCAGGATCTGTGCCATAACCATAGGTCGAGTTTGTCCAACGCCGCACCACATCAGTGCTGAATCCAACTTTGAAAATAAGTGGTGATTGCAAACGAATCAAAGTATCCATTGCACCAACCGCATGCTGCAGAATTGCGCCAGCATTGGCCAAAGGTCTAGGAAGTTGAAAGCTTATGCACCCCAAGGCTTCACATTGTTGCTGCAAGGTAGAAAGGTCAGGGACAGAACGGAAATCGTCAAATGTTTGGCAACTATTCCTTGAAGGGATACTGCCACCACTCTGTTCCAAAGACCCTTGATCAACTGCATGTGGTTTTCTGCAAGTCCATGGAAATGGTAGTTCCTTGTCCTTATTTCCAAACATTGAAAACAACATAAAGCATATATCATATTATATCTATAGTGGACATATGAAAAATACTATAGCCAACTTTCCTTTGTTAAGTTTGATATGTTGAAATGTGATGCCTCAAAAGGACCAAGTTTCTGACCGGTGACAGGTGAACAAGTCCAACAACTCTTCTTCAGGGCTTTCCATTTCAGTACCATTCATGAGGCCCCTAGAGTTGAGTGGAATGGCTTGAGCCTAAATACAGATAAAGGCATATAAGGGCACAGGCTAATCAGGAATCCCGGGGTCGCAGATCCAGCCCTCAGGTTCTGGCTCCAGCGCCAATGTCTGCATTGAGACCGCGAGCTATGCGGCCAGCTGAAGTACCTGGCCAGAAGCAGCAGGGGAAAGACACCCCGGGTGTTTTTTTTACCTTTCTAGGGTAACCGGAAACGAAGCAGCCAAGCATTTATTTCATGCTCATCGCTCAAGCTGCACATGATCACACGTGCACCAAACTTTCGGTAGATCCTAGACTTAATTTCCTGCGCGAATGCACGCAGGTGACAAGAAACATGAGATTTGAGCTGCCTGGACACCGCTTCCCCAAAAATACGACATCAGGGTTTAGTGACAAATTCATGAGAACCACATCATTTCAGGTTTCTGTTCAAAAGGAAGCATTTGTGTATAGCAACTGCGTGTCCAAAAGCTCAAGCTGCTACCTACTTATCCTTTTTTTCCTTCTTGGTCTTTTTGGACTTCACGGGAACCTCATCCTTTGGAGAAGATTCACGTTTCTTACCCTTGGGCTTATCAGCATCGCTTCCAGACTTGGGCGGCTTTGCGCTCCGAGTTTTGCCAGGTGCGTCGACCTTCTCAAAGAACTTCTTCGCATTCCTGGATGGAATCTGTGAAGCAAACCTGTGGGGTTAAGGGCTTCAGGATTCAAAACATTCAGAGTATGAATGCGAGTCTTTTCACATTATAGACATATACTGTATAATTTTATACTGCATCCAAGTCAAATAAAAGATATAGATGTAATGATGACTTTGTTGGTGGGTCCTGACTTTCATCTCGGCAGCCACGGCTTTGCTGCACCTAAGAAGGATTCAGCACAAAGCGTGCCAAAGTTTTAGCAGTGGTCCGAAAGCTAAGCATCAAACACAAGAGTGGAGTCTCGCATTCCCTGCTCGGCAGACTTGTAGAACCTCAGATATATCTTAATTGTTACATCTTACCGTTTAGAGTTGCCAGGAGGCAGCAAGATTGAAAACTGAGTAAGTTGGACCACTACAGTCATTGTTGCTTATAAGTAACGTCTCCCCAAACTTGTCCACTTCACCCTGAGCCCAAATAAGATTGCACTTGTCATACTCCTTGTCCAGCGATCCAATCTGGTCCTGCAAAGTCTTGATGCACCTGGGCGCCAAGGTATGTGCAAATGCACCTACAGTAGCCACCACTGGAAGAGATGCATGCTGTGAAGATGTGTCTCTTGGCAAGGAACGACTTGGATGCCTCATCCGCACTGTAGTTTTTCTGCAAATCTTTCACAAGGCTTCGCAGCTTACCACTCTTCGACATGATGGATTCCAGGAACTTTTGGAAAGGTAGTTTGGTCTGCCCAGGGCTGATAGTGGATTTCTATTTTCAAACAAGTCCATCAAGACATGTCAGGAGGAAGACATTGAACATATCGGTCAACCATATAAATAAAGTGTACTGGCCTGTGCAAACTTGTCTTGGCCCAGCTCTTCTGGTTTCACCGACAGAGCCCTCTGGCTCCTTTCCTCGAACCCTTCCATGCCTTTGAACTGGCCATCGTATTTCCAGTCTGGCTCGCCACCTGCCTGCCATTAAGGATGAAGGGAGCTTCAGAAACGTGGTTGGCTGGCGTTAGTCTGGTAGCATGTCTTTGGAAACTATGGAGCCTTGGATTGCTTGGTGTGGGATCGCTCGTAACTCTGAGTCTCGGTTCGTTTTCTCGTTTCACGGACCACGACCCAAAACTCGGGGATGCCATCATACATGTTGTTCCTGGGCAAAAGGGCAAAAGGGCAAAAGGCATTTGATATGTATAGCCAATTTTGATTTTGTTATATAACTCGTTCGGAAATATGTGGGATGAACATGTTGAGGCTAGCCACCGGCAGTAAGCTTCACCCAAAGCTGTGCACCGTTTCTTTGCGCCATCAATCCGACCCCTGAGCACTGGTAATCAGGGAGATGGGGATGGATACTTGCAGTTAGAAAAGGACAACCATTTTTCTGTTTGGCATATCTACAGTATATGTCATAGATAGAAACTCCTTCGCAAAGAACTGAGGAAATAACTTGGACCAACCAAGCTCGACCAAATCTTCTTCGGAATACCAACCCTCGTCCACAAACAGCTGGATCTCCTGTTTCTTCTTGACTATGATGGTCAACTGGTTCAGCCATTCCTCCTGCGAGATTATGTGACTGATTGACAATGATTGACAGGCAAAAAAATAGTAGAAGGGAAAGCGCAAGTTGAAAACCTGCTATGGTAAGACATGCTATGGCCAGAAGTTGTGGAAATACATATGACAAGATGCACCGACTCACAACCACCTAGCCCTATCCTTGTCAAAGTTCGCTTTGGTAAGCAAGTCCGCCAACATGTTTTTGTTTCCTGTTTCCCATTCTTTTTTGACCCAGTCATCAACATTCAAGTCTGTTCTCTTGGACTTGGGCTTCACCATGCGAGAGATTCTCATCTTCGCAGCTGCACGAAGTCTGGCCTGCAGAGGGCAAACACGCGATGGAAACCAAAAGCTTGGTTCCGTTTTTGGAAATGTCGAATTAACATATATCAGTTTGTTTCTTGCTCCCACTGCCCTACCTACTCGTTAGCAACTGGCAACTCAAGCTGCGAATGAATTTAAACCGGCCTGTCGCTCAGTGATTCCTGCGGGCTTGGGTTTTGCAGGCGCGCCAGTTTGCTCATCTGGCTGTGTGCTGTCAACTTTCTGTGTTTCAGGTTGTGAGCCGCTAGGCTCAGGGCTGGTGGCTAGCTGTTCAGCACTTGTTGGCTTCGGTTCTGTGCCTGCCTGCTGTGTCAACTTTGGTTCTGGCTGTGTTTCATTCACATCTTTGGTTGCCGGTTGTGTTGCCTCCGTTGGCTCTATGACTGGGGGTGCTTGCTCAGTACGCATTGGTGTGGCTACTGCACGTGCACTGGGCGTGGCAACAGCTTTGCCATCTTCCGGTGCCTCAAAGCAAAACGCAGCACCCGATTAATAGCTGCAAGTATCCCAAGATACCTCAAGTATAACGATATATAATGACCATGAATTTTGACGTTTCCAAAACCATCAATCTGTTGGCTTAAGCTAAGCACCTGTGCGTCGTCATCCAAATCAATGACCACGCGTTCTTTGACACCAGCCTGTTGAAGTTCTTCTTCAGAAGCCTGGGGGGAAGCAGCTCTATAGTTGCTTAACCTATAGATTGATTTGAGATCCTCATGCTCAGGATTTGGCTGGAATCGTGTCCGCCAAGTAGTCCTGGTGGAGCGCGACCTGGATCAAATTTTGGAAACTTTGATGAAATTGATTGACTGGAATTCAACTTGAGACCCATGCCTGGGAAGAACCAGCACCAGCATGAATTTGTGATTCAACCTCCTGTGGTGCAAGTAGCCAGTGGCCAGTGGAAAACATACAGGTACATACAGATTCGAAACCAATGGAGCCAATGAACATGTTTGAGGAAAACAGATACTGAATTTTGGGTCGATCCTGAAGCTGTTTCAGTAGTTCTCTTTCTGCTTCATCATCGGAAACGGGTTCGGCTTTGGCAGCCGTCATGACGTGATCAATGCCGGCATTCAAAGTTTCACAACTCCATAGGTTGGACACAGTCTGTTCAGGTTTCATCGACATGCCCAAACCCCTTTTTGGGCAGGTCGCGAGTCCTGACTACCCCTGGAAAGATAAATGGCCCTCCGATTCTATCAGCAATCAAATTTTCAATTCCAATGACTTGACACCAACTTGCAATCTTTCTGAGGCAAACAGCGGCCACCACCAAAGCTGTTTGGAGGAGCACAAATCCTGTTTCCGCTGCTGGTCTGCATGTTCGACGTGTGGACGGCACACGGTTGCTCAATTCTGAGCCTGTGGGGTCCCAGAATTTTGACTTGAATTGTTCAAATTTTGAAGCAAAAATGGTCATGGTGGGACCCCTCTGAACCCGAACAAAAAGTACGGGTTTGCACGGGTAAAGTACGGGTTTAGCACGGGTTCAGCACGGGTTTGAAAAACACGAGGTTTTCGAAAAACACGATGTTTTTATCCAAAAAGTTCGGGTTTGCACGGGTTCAGCACGGGTTCAGCACGGGTTCGAAGTAAACGCGAACTTTTTTTCAGTAAGGTGCAGCAAATTTCAATAAAAGTCCCATAGTACCATTTTAATGACATCCGTTTTCGAAAGGGCACCACCATGACCACACTTCAAACAGTTTTCCCCAAGGACTTTGGCACAAAAGGGCGCCATTCAATTGGGATCTTGAGGTTTTTGTTGCCCCTCAGGTATTCATAGACTGAAGCGAGATCTAAAAACATCCAAACCTCCGAAGTTTCCCATTCAAGTTCTGAAAATGTGACGATGGCTGGTGGTAACTCAGTTGGAATCTCAGGAAGACCTTTGCAGGAAGCCTTCATGGACTCGACCATGTCCAGGACTTCTCGGGCAAACCTCATCGGATACTGCCTGGGAGCGAAACAGATGGTGGAGGAATATAAGGTTTCGAATCCATATCTACCAGGGTACCTACCATAAGATGGGAATAGCCGATAACCTTTCCAAAACCCGCTTTCGAAACCTGTCCGAAACATACTCCAAGTATGAACCAATTGTATCGAAGACATATATACTTAAAAAGTCCATAAGACCCAATTGACAGGGGATTGACCACAAATGTAGAACGTCACTGTCCCCAACAGATTTGAATATAGATTAAACCTAGGAACTCTGTGGCGCGTAGTGCCTTTGTTCCCTTCCAGCGACGCTTTCCCGTTGAATCCCTGTAGTGTTCAACAGTCTTCACTTTCTTGCCAGATCGTCGTTTCCACCCTTGAAGACGGCCTTTGTCTAACTTCTTGATTTGAACACTGTTGCTATAACACACATGGCGTTTCGGGGTGTCAGCCCCGTACGAAGCCATCCACCACCGCACCTCTTGGACCTGGGCGGGGTATATAGTGTCCAAAAACTAAAAAAACGGAACATGAACATCCTTGAGTGTAGAATTCGTGATATGATTGAAGAGAAAAAAACAGAATGGAGAATTGAATGCTGAAGCTCGGACCGCCATTGGCCCCCCAGTGTTGAAGATCGATTCCGCAATATATCTCCAAGCTGGATAGTAGGACTGATATGAACCATTGGGCTGCTCCAAGGTCCAACACCCCCCCAGTGCTGTGCAGAGCAATACCAAAAGGCATGTCCTGCACAGGCTGCTGATTCGCTGATGCAAAAAAACGCATTCAGGACTTGAAATGGTTTTTATTTATCATGCCCATACATGTCCCCAGGCATGTCAAATTAACCCCAATCCTCTCCAGTAGTTTGTTGGAAGATGCCACTGACTTGTAAAAGTGCAATCTGATGGCCGTACAAGCACTTCGATATGATGTTCCAACGTTGACACGGCAAAAGCTTGAACATTTTAGCCCAAAGTGTGCACAGAAATCTGCAGCGACAGTCCGCAACATGCAGAGAATTGCCAACCTTTGGCACGGATGGCGGGGCAGCAATCAAGAATCAAGTCGTTGAAACCAAAAACCACGCCGCAAAACAAATCGATCAACGGTGCTGAGTTTGAGCGCGATACTAAATCCAACTAAAGTTCAATTGAAGTTGTGAGCAAGGGGCGCAAAACCACTTGCAGAGTTCAAGTCCATGAAGTTTGACTTGTAATGCTCTGGGTGAAGGTTGTCCAACAATTCAAATCGAGCTGACTTGTACATGGCGCTTTTCATACATTTCGTTAGATTGCCAAGCCCCGCGAAGTACTCCAGCCACTCGTACTCCTGCACTGACAGTACTGGACTATAATATATATAGCCATAAAGCATGAAGATTTCAACATTCCAATTTACCTGAACACTTCCAGTTGTGATAGCCATGACAAACCCCAAGATTCCCAAAGCGCCTCCATGGTCTCGAAAGTCCACAGGAGTAGTAGAATGCAAAGAACAAAGTCCTGCGCTTGGAAGGCCAGAAGGGTCGGGGAACTTGATGCCACAACTGTTTGGGGAAGAGTGAAACATCAAACTGGACCAGAAGTCAGGGTTCCTTTGGAGCTCGCAAAGACCGAAGTCTCCATACCAACGCATCGATGTGAACCATTGCTTCCCCAAAGCAGCGTTGGATAACCCAAAGGTCTCAACTCGATGCAAAGATAAGTTGAAAGATTACAAGCAGCCCTATAGGTTCTTTGCTTGTTTGTTCCGTCACTGCAGATTAGTATTGAGCCATCAATGTTGAGGATTGGGTCGTGGAAAGGTCATACATGTAGAAACTACAGCGAAATCAAATCATTAAATGGAATATATGGTTGGGTCGTAAAGACTGGTGACTTTCGGGTTTCAAAGTGGAATTGCAGAGAACCTGTTTGAAAGTAACATGCCCTTGGTAAACATGTTTCTATTGGGAAAGTCGGCTTCAACACCAAGCCCTCAATCCCAAGCGAGCAGGTGGTACCCCTCCGCCCCTTCTTCCAATCAGCCCTCACTTGCCACACCCGGCGTGAGGACCGGTTGCTGGCTGATCTTGGCCTTCCCATTTAAGGACCTGGGTGCCCAGCTTGGGCGAAACGGTCAGAAACCATCAGGGTGGAAAAAACAGGGGTTTGTTCTGGGCGTTATTCTGGCGTGGGGATGATTTATAATGTCTCAGCAACCCTCATAATTCAACCCAGGATTTTTTCAAACATATGTATGTGTTCGATTGATTCAATTTCACTATCCAGCGGGCATCATGTTCCTTTTTTCTAGCTCAAGAGATGGCAAAGCATCCCAGCCAGTCATGGCTGAATACAATTGTGCTCTGCCGGCTGGCTGCTGAAGATCGACCTGGGCCCTGGTGTTTGTTCAGACTAGCATATATATATAGCCGATATAATAGATAGGGGGCCCAAAGCAGAAAATCACAATGGCTAAGATCATGTATACTTCAACATCATGTTGCACGACCTTGATTTCTCAGCGCTCAGCAGGTCTAAGCCAGCAGAGAAACTAGCCCTTCAGTCTTTCATCATTGCGAGGTGAGCTTTTGGCAACCCAAGTCTTTCAGAGGTTTTGTATTGTATGCCATGGACAGGCCTAGGCAATCCCAAATTGATGTATCGTTATGATAGAATAGAAATAATCATAAGGAGAGTAGGGCCGATGCCATCCAAAGCTCCCACCTCCCGCCCTAAGCACGAGATCTATCTAGCGGAGCGCCTTCCCCAAACAAGTTGTTTTCAACTTGACCCAACAGCGCTTTTCAAAAGCCATAGATTCCATACATGGCGGCAAGTAAAGTTGACACTAGCCACTACTGACTCAACTCATCCAGAGCAGCTTGCCCAGCCATTCTGATCATCTCCTTCATCCGATTCAAGCCCCTGTGACCCACCAAGTCAACTTCCTCATTCACCACACCTCTTCCGAACAAATCGTCCAAGTAGACAGCCTGGGCCGGGTCAGCGATGATCCACCCAAAGCAAGAGAGGAAAAATACATGCTCTTGCTAATGAATATGAACAAGCTAGGATCCTGGTAATTAATTATATAAACCGTGTTTTTTGGAACATAGGGCAGTTCTAGACACAACAAAATTGTTGAATTAAAACAAGGGGCCAGCATGTGAGCAGCCTTGATTGCAACAGCCATCTTGTTGATGTATTCCGTGTCGCGGTTCAGGAAGTTGTAAAGGCCAAAGTTTTTTCCCTGCTTCACATGTTTCAAACCGCAACTTGCCCTTCCTTCACCCCAATAGATGTTCAGCTGGCATGTCTGGAGGGGAGGCAGCTGGTCCCGAAGTTCTTGTCGAACGGGGAGGGAGTCTTCTTTGATGTGCTGGAAGTTCAATGCGAAGGTTTTCAACATCAAGATTTGTCCTTCCCTGTCTTTTGGCGTTTGCTCCAACATGGGGACTGACATGCTTTCCTTGCCCTGGGATTTGCTTTTCTTTTTCTTGCCTTCTTTGCTGCTGCTTGCTGGTGCGCTTGTGCGTTCGCGTGTTCTGGTTGCTTTGCTACCATCCTGCTCTGCTTCAACCTGGTTTGCTGCCTTGCGTTTCTTGCCATTGGCACCATTCTCAGTTTCATCCTTCTCAACCTTGGCCTTCTCAACCTTGGCCTTCTTGCCTGTCACCTCGACCTTTGTCTCCTTTCCTAGCTCCTTGGCCTCGCTGCCTGTCGCCTTAACCTTTGTCTCCTTTCCTGGCTCCTTGGCCTCCTTGCCCGCCTTAACCTTTGTCTCCTTTCGTGGCTTTTCTTTCTTTTTCTCTTTTGTGGAGCCCCTTGGCTTGTCACGAACTTCCCACCACCAACAGCCATGCTCATAATCCCAGTCCCATTCCGAATGGTACCAGTCCTCCCAACTAGCACCCATCCCCCAACCATCATCCCCCTGCTCCTCAACCTGCTTTGGGCGGTCCCCTCTGCCTTTGCCTCTGCCCTTTCCTCTCCCGCGCCCTCTGCCCCGCCCACCCTCATCAGCGAGCTTGGCTTGCTTGACACGGAGTTGCTGGTCCCTGTCAACCGTTTCCACTTTTTCCTGCAAAGAACAGACGTAAGGGATGATTTGGCGCATGGAGGGAGGAATGTTGAAAATGAGGTAAACCTCGAAAAGTCTATAGTTATTTTCCAAAAAAACTAAACACTGCAACTTTTCGAAGACCCCAAAATTCCTCATCACTGGAAGTGAAGTGCTCATCATGTCTCTGTGGGCGTTTATGCTGGTACAGATCACGGCGCTCAGATGTAGATGGGCTTGGCGTCACAGAAGTAGGGACTACTGAAGGCGGAGGGGTTGGAGCTGCAACAATGTCCACCGGCATAGTGTCAACATAGTCGCCCCCAAAAGGCAAGGAGTCAGGGACTTGCACAACTTTTCCTACAGGGCCCAAACTATCATCGTGGGAAGGCTCCTAATCCTAATTTGCTTTATGGACATAGTGAGAGAGAGAGATAGATATACATATATAATACATCCAGGGATTGTTTGAAAAACATAATCTTAAATATTGATAATCACGACGGTGGAGATACAAGGACAGTAGCAGCAATGTTCCAGATTTACAAAAACACACCCAGTTGGCATACACAATTTTCAGAAGCCCTTTTTTACCACCCAATATTCATTTTTTGAACCCACAATGTTAAATCCAAATGGGATTGCACTTGCTACCACCAGCCTGGTACACTTGGAGGCGGTGTGCCTGATGAAGCCGGTGTTGGGATGGCTGTCATTTCTCGGGAAGCCTTCTTGGCACGCAACCTGAACTGGTTGGGGAATTTTGAAGGATGAAAATAATTCTCACATATTTGAACTAAACACATCACCTTGGATTTTTGTTGGCCCTCAACCTTTAAACAAGGAAGCGGAACAAATTTCTTGGGGCACAACTGTATTAATAAGAATAATTCATAGTAGTTACGTAACATATAAGAAGTTTTGGGAATAAAAATGCAAAGTAACTCTGCCAATTGTGCCATGATCTTGGCCCGCGTGGCTTCAAGGGATTCCGCACTTCCACCTCAGGGGATTGGTGTGATCGTGAAGAGTTAGTTTTAGTTTCTGGCTTTCCCACTTCCCACCTTCAGCATTGGCAGGAGTTGGCAAAGAAGGCACCCCTGCTGCAGCACTTGGTGGAGGAGCGACTTCAAGGGGAACCGGTTCCACATGGGGTTCAACACGAGGCTCCACATGAGGTTCAACACGAGGCTCCACAGGGGGTTCAACACGAGGCTCCACAGGAGGTTCCACCACATGAGGTTCCACACGGGGTTCCACACAAGGTTCCACTGGCGGAGCAGGGTGGTGAATACCAGATGAACCAGCGTTAGGATCCCCATCATTCCCCGATTCTGATTCAGAACCTTCGTCGTAGGCATCTTCATCACTATCCTGATTTTGGTTGCATAATCAAAAAGTAGAAGGTGGAAATGACATAATTAAGATGAACATGATTGGACCCCATTTCTATGGTGATTTGTACAGTATGCCAAAAAAAACTTTGAACAGCTACTGTAGCGTTTTAAACACCAGCTTGACCAGTCCTCATCCGGGGCATCCATAGCCATTGCCTTTTTTTTTCGCAACTCTTCACGGATCTCATCGACTCGTGCCTCAAGTGAAGGCGCATATATACATTGATTTTGGGAAACCATGGGGTGCCAAAATTCATATACCGAGGGTTCCAAGATATAAAATGTCATTTATCACCATGAAATAACCGAAAAACTGCCACACGATTTGCAATAGAGATGCTTGAAGTGCAGGGTTCAGGACCACGCATAGGTTCTGAAAAGAGTCCACCTGCGCGTGAATTTCAGATTTGAGATGCCATGATTAAAGACCTTTCTGACTAAACATATGTTTGGGCAATTCGGTGTGTTGATGCCCTGCTTCAAAACTTACCCATCAAGCGATAGACACCCAGGCAAAAAAAGTCTAAACCTTTTCCATTGAGAAAAAACTTTCAGGTAAGGTAGCAATAACCCAATAGATTCTATACAATAGATATGATCTCATTTTTTGGTGATGTTGTACCTCGTTGCATTGGTTTAACAACCCCGCCTTGCTCACTTCACTGCGACGACATTTCATTTTGATAAAGCCCAAAAGCTTGCGGATTTGCCACGCGTTCTTTTCCACATCAATCACACCATCAGGCTCCCTTTTGTTCAGGCCCAAAAGGGTAGTGATCTCATCTTGGGTAGCTTCCACAGGGCAAATTGGCCTATGGGAATGTACGGCCATTCGGGCCAGTAGGGGAAACAAAACGTCCTCATTCAAGACGCATGTGTGGATGTCTTCCCCAACCGCCCCATCTGGATGTAAAAAGGGTTGTCCAGAGCGCAAACGATTTCTGATAACAGGATCTTCATCCCATTCTTTTGCCAGCCCCTTTACATCTAGCAAAGGGCCTTTCATTCGCTTGGGAGCCATGACCCCTTTCAAGCCAGCAGGCTTAAAAAAAATTGAGCCAAAAAGGGCTTCCAAATCAGAAAGTTGTAGAACCATGAACGACGCAACTCGTGAAAATTTGGATCAGCCAGTTCCAAGTCAAAAAGACCCAAGGGCAACGATGAACCCTTTACAAAATGTCCCGCCACAACCTGTGCCCTGGAAGGACTGAGAAGCCCGGCCATTGCTGCATCTCCACGTTGGTCATGAAAAACCGTTGATGCAGCGGGCGGAGCGGTTGAGGTGAATTAGATATCTTAGGGGATCTTAGGGATATCTTGGGTTATGGGTATAGTATATAGGTGAACAGATTCCCAAAGCGTACACACAAACTGCATATCTATTGAGTTTATGGGATGATGATATCAAATGACTATATGATATGATAGGTTGAATTCTGTACCTTGTCTGCTTAAGTGATGCTAAATCATGCGAAAACAACGTTTATAGAGCCATCCTGGGAAAACACGATGTTTTTCCTGGAAACACGATGTTTTAGCAGTGCACCCTGGAAAACACGAGGTTTTCATTTTTATCCTGCAAAAAGTTAGGCTTTGGTTGTACTAGGTATATATGTATATATATATATGTACGATGGACCTTCATGTACTATTTGACCGTTGACTATTTGATTCCATTTCAAATTGAAAGCAATCTCCCAGACGCCAAAAAGAGGTTCAGAGAGACTTTTGGGAGAAGTTCATTATATTTTGAATATTTTGAAATTCAAAAAATTCAAAATATTCAAAATATTTCTGTATTGGCTAAATTTTTTGAATATTTTGAAATTTTTGAAATTCAAAATATTCAAAATATTTTTGTATTGGCTAATTTTTTTGAATATTTTGAATATGTTGAAATTCAAAAAATTCAAAATATTCAAAATATTTTTGTATTGGCTAATGTTTTTGAATATTTTGAATTTTTTGAAATTCAAAAAAATCAAAATATTTAAATTTATTCAAAATATTTTAAAAAATAGTGAAATCGACAAAAAAGAGGTTCAGAGAGACTTTTGGGAGAAGTTCATTATATTTTGAATATTTTGAAATTCAAAAAATTCAAAATATTCAAAATATTTTTGTATTGGCTATTTTTTTTGAATATTTCGATTTTTTTGAAATTCAAAAAATTCAAAATATTTTTGTATTGGCTAATTTTTTTGAATATTTTGAAATTTTTGAAATTCAAAATATTCAGAATATTCAAAATATTTCAAAAATAATGAAATCGCCAAAAAAGAGGTTCAGAGAGACTTTTGGGAGAAGTTCATTATATTTTGAATATTTTGAATATTTTGAAATTCAAAATATTCAAAATATTTTTGTAGTAGCTAAATTTTTTGAATATTTTGAAATTTGTGAAAATCAAAAAAATCAAAATATTCAAATTATTTTTTTTTATTGGCTAATTTTTTTGAATATTTTGAATATTTTGAAATTCAAAAAAATCAAAATATTCAAAATATGTTTGTATTGGCTAATTTTTTTGAATATTTTGAATATTTTGAAATTCAAAAAAATCAAAATATTCAAAATATTTTTGTATTGGATAATTTTTTTGATATTCAATTTATTCAAAATATTCAAAATATTTAGAAAATAATGAAATCGCCAAAAAAAAAGGTTCAGAGAGACTTTTGGGAGAAGTTCATTATATTTTGAATATTTTGAATATTTCGAATATTTTGAATATTTTGAATATTTTGAAATTCAAAAAAATCAAAATATTCAAAATATTTTTGTATTGGCTAAATTTTTTGAATATTTTGATTTTTTTGAAATTCAAAAAATTCAAAGTATTCAGAATATTTTTGTATTGGCTAATTTTTTTGAATATTTTGAATATTTTGAAACCCAAAAAAATCAAAATATTTTTTTATTGGCTAAATGTTTTGAATATTTTGAATTTTTTGGAAATTCAAAATATTCAAAAAATAATGAAATCGCCAAAAAAGAGGTTCAGAGAGACTTTTGGGAGAAGTTCATTATATTTTGAATATTTTGAATATTTTGAATATTTCGAATATTTTGAATATTTTGAAATTCAAAAAAATCAAAATATTTTTGTATTGGCTAAATTTTTTGAATATTTTGAAATTTTTGAAATTCAAAAAATTCAAAATATTCAAAATATTCAAAATATTTTTGTATTGGCTAAATTTTTTGAATATTTTGAATTTTTTGAAATTAAAAAAAAATAATAATATTCAAAATATGTTTGTTTTGGCTAATTTTTTGAATATTTTGAATATTTTGAAATTCAAAAAATTCAAAATATTCAAAATATTTTTGTATTGGCTAATTTTTTTGAATATTTTGAATATTTTGAAATTCAAAAAATTCAAAATATTCAATTTATTCAAAATATTCAAAGTATTTAAAAAATAATGAAATCGCCAAAAAAGAGGTTCAGAAAGACTTTTGGGAGAAGTTCATTATATTTTGAATATTTTGAAACTCAAAAAATTCAAAATATTCAAAATATTTTTGTATTGGCTAAATTTTTTGAATATTTTGATTTTTTTGAAATTCAAAAAATTCAAAATATTCAAAATATTTTTGTACTGGCTAATTTTTTTGAATATTTTGAATTTTTCGAAATTCAAAAAGTTCAAAATATTCAAAATATATTTGTATTGGCTAATTTTTTTCAATATTTTGAATTTTTTGAAATTCAAAAAGTTCAAAATATTCAAAATATTCGAAATATTTAAAAAATAATGAAATCGCCAAAAAAGAGGTTCAGAGAGACTTCTGGGAGAAGTTCATTATATTTTGAATATTTTGAATATTTTGAAATTCAAAAAATTCAAAATATTCAAAATATTTTTGTATTGGCTAATTTTTTTGAATATTTTGATTTTTTTTTAAATTCAAAAACTTCAAAATATGTTTGTATTGTCTAAATTTTTTGAATATTTTGAAATTCAAAAAATTCAAAATATTCAAAAAATAATGAAATCACCAAAAAAGAGGTTCAGAGAGACTTTTGGGAGAAGTTCATTATATTTTGAATATTTTGATTTTTTTGAAATTCAAAAAAGAACACAATATTCAAAATATTTTCGTTTTTGGCTAATTTTTTTTAGGCATGTCCAGAACCCTCTGGGAACATGTTCCACCTGAACTAGGGCAGCAAGCCGGGTGCTGCACTAGGGGAGTGCCAGGAGTATGAGATGGGAGCCCCAAGGTACCATTTATAGGATTCATTTAAAAATATATATGCCCTTGTGGCATGGCAGATTCATAGGTTTGTATGATCAGAAAAAAAGGATTATGGTCAAAAAAAAAATGGTTCAACCAAAAATCTACATGTATAAAACAAAGATAAACTAGATGAGAAAATGTTTTACCTCCAAAAAGACCGTTTTCAATCAAACAACACTTGGCCCTCAATCAACCAAAGATTGGTTCTCAACCAGCCCGAACAAAAATGAAGTACCTGAAAACCATTTCGCTGAAAAAAAACAGGGGATTCGCAAAAATCGCATGTGTTTCCCGAATGTGGCAAATCTGTGAAAAAGGCGATCGCTTCCAATTCAACATGAGGTTGGAATTATGCAGTTCATTGCTTTAATGTTTCCCAGTTGGCTGCGGAACGGTGACATGAAAACAAAATGAAAAGGCCAAAAAAAAATGACAAACAGTGAAACATGTGTTTTGTGCAATTCTGCTGCCACCAGGATAGGAACATAGCGGATAAAGTTTGCACTAGAAAAACAATAACGGATTTTTCTGCAATCATAAATGTCGGGCGCTTGCACAAAAGTTGCAAGGAAACCTGCCATTCTATCTTCAGCGAAAAAAATTGTAAATACTGACAGGGGATTTACAGCAACTTTGGCATTCTATACAGCAGTTGGCTTTGGGCGGCCAGAAGTTAGCTTTGGGGGGTTCCAATTTTAGTTGCAGGCCCGCCTTACATTAGTGACTGTCCAATGGTTGTATATTAATTTTGAATAAATCAAAACTGGGTGATCCAAAAAAAGTTATACATGGAAAAAATGAACAAATATGAGGAATTCAGAGGATATTAAGAAATTCACGGGGTTAAGTTGCAATTCCACCAGGCATCATACCATTGCACCGGGAAAAGCGATCAGTTGGTGAATGAAACAGATGCATCTCCCGGAACCCCACTGAACATTCAAATAACAAGTGATGGTTTGAGGGATCAAATACTTTTGGGGTATCCAAAAAAGTACAAGACCTAAACCATCAGAACGAAAGGTCAGCAGTCAGTACGTTCTGACTTTCGAGCCAATGTCGCTGCTTGGCTCTTGCCCTGATGTGACCGTGGCTGGGGTAGTGAAATAGTAGTAGGGGTTGTGCAAGTGGCACAGGAAATGCACAAAGGCTACAACAAAATTCAACCAGAATGTTCAACTTTGTGAGCTGATGATTTGACAATAAATCGACAAACAATTGCAGCGCGTGATATTTTAAAAGGAGTACCAACATAGATTGACAGTTTGACAGTTTGACTTAACTTCGAAGTTTAACCAGCACGCTACTACTGCCAGTTCATTGGTCCATCTTACTACAACGCTCATGGCAGACGTTTGCCAGGGTCACTGGGTCGACGTTTTGGGGGTTGAGGTTGCCCTACATTCAATCAAGTCTTGCAAGACTTACGATGTAATGTCTCCAGGACCCTCAAAATCGTTCAGACACCTCACGACTCATGACCTTCTTGAGTTTCAATTGAAGCATTAACCATGCAAACATACAGCCACTTGTGGAAGGGCCGTATACCATGACCATCACTCGCCTGTAGTTACTCACCGGGTCACCACAACCATGATGATACAATAAGCATCATCAATCAATCACACAGCCGCTTGATGTTCAGAACCACCACATGATTCCAAGCTAGAACAATAGGAGTGATATGGAAGCATGGAAATGAAGACTGCGAGAAAGCGACAACTAACCTGTATGAACTATAAATCAATCATTGAGCAACCAATCATCAGCAACGACAAACACAGTGTGTCCCTTCTTTGCCTGCTGCATCATGAATTGAAAAATGTTTCGTTTATTGGTTTATTGTTATTTATCTAGCTGCTAGCTGTTTTATACTATAAAGCTGTTGTGCTTTTAATCTTTGCATCTTCCTTTTTTACAAATATAAATATAAAACATATACATATAAATATAATACATTACATTGATTTATTTCTTTATTTATGTACTTACCTACTTATTGACTTACATATTTACATATACATATATATATAATACTCATTTGAATTTAGATACGTATTTATTTATTCATGCGGCAGGCTGCCTAAATAGAACGGTTTCCAAAACACAGAAGATCCAGGGGACAGAAGACATAAAACTTGTAGGCAGTCCTGAATTGAAATCACCGAGCGAATCATGTCAGCTCGCCATTTTTCGGGATATCCAGCAGCTTCGTTTCCATCGCCTCAACTGCAGCGTCTTCTTCTCCCGGGACTAAGCTTGAAGAACTTTGCCCTGCCCTAGGCCAAACCCCCAAGCTAACTAGCTTCGGGCGGCCCGCCTAAGTGCCAAGATTCCACGCCAAGTTTCCTTGCGCGGTCCGCGCCTGTGGTTTCCGCCCTTGAGCCACGATTCCGGAAGTCGCCTTGCACACCAACATTTCCCAAAAATTCAACCGGGCCATACCCTAGGGCAGGCCACCCTAGGCACCTGACCCTGCGATCTGACGCTGGTGGGCGGGCCGTGAGCCTGACACTGATCAGCCTGGGGCAGGCCGCCCTGGGTCTTGACACTGCTCTGATGCTTTGGCGGGCCGCCCTAGGCTGACCTCTCGCAGGCTGTCCTAGCAAGCTGCCCTGGGGCGCGCCTAAGGCTGAGTGAGAACAGTCTAAGGCGGGCCGCCCTAGGCTCACCTCCCGGCTTGCGCTCAGTGAGAACAATCTCTAGGGCGGGCCGCCCTAGGCTGACCTCTGGAACCTGGCCCTAGGGCAGGCTGCCCTAGGATGGGCCGCCTTAGGCTGAGTGAGAACAGTCTAGGGCGGGCCGCCCTAGGCTGACCTCTTCGAACCTGCCCCTAAGACAGGCTGCCCTAGGGCGGGCCGCCCTAGGCCTGGCCCTAGGGCAGGCTGCCCTAGGATGGCCCGCCTTAAGCTGAGTGAAAACAGTATAGGGCGGGCCGTCCTAGCGTAACCTCTTGCAACCTGCGCCTAAGACAGGCTGCCCTAGGGCGGGCCGCCCTAGGCCTGGCCCTAGGGCAGGCTGCCCTAGCATGGGCCGCCTTAGGCTGAGTGAGAACAGTCTAGGGCGGGCCGCCCTAGGCTGACCTCTTGGAACCTGCCCCTAAGACAGGCTGCGGGCCGCGCTGGGCCTGGCCCTAGGGCAGGCTGCCCTAGGATGGGCCGCCTTAGGCTGAGTGAGCCGCCCTAGGCTGACCTCTTGGAACCTGCCCCTAAGACAGGCTGCCCTAGGGCGGGCCGCCCTTAGGCTGAGTGAGGGGCCGCCATAGCCTGACTTCTTGGAACCTGGCCCTAAGGCAGGCTGCCCTAGGGCCGCCCTAGGCTGATTGAGAACGGTTTAAGGCGGGCCGCCCTAGCCCAACACCTGGCGTGGAATCCTGGCCCGGAATGCTATTCCGGAATCTTACTCAGGCCGCGCCCGAAGCTGGTGGAGGTTGGCCTAGGGCCAGGTTACTTGGGTCTTCAAGGTCAAGCTGGGGCAATGTTCTTCAAGCTTCGTCTCGGGAGAAGAAGACGCTGCAGCTGAGGCGATGGAAACGAAGTGCTGGATATCCCGAAAAATGGCGAGCTGACATGATTCGCTCGATGATTTCAATTCAGGACTGCCCACAAATTTTGCGTCTTCTGTCCCCTGTATCTTCTGTGTTTTGTAAACCGTTCTATTCAGGCAGCCGACCGCTATTCAGTCATATATATATATGTATGTGTGTGTGTGCGTTAATAAATTGAAGAAATGCAGCTAGATAAATAAAACATAATTCAATAAGCAAAACATAGCAAAACATTTTTCAATTCATGATGAAGCATGCAAAGAGGGGGCACACTGTGTTTGTCGTTGCTGATGATTGGTTGCTCAATGATTGATTTATAGTTCATACAGGTTAGTTGTCGCTTTCTCGCAGTCTTCATTTCCATGCTTCCATATCACTCCTATTGTTCTAGCTTGGAATCATGTGGTGGTTCTGAACATCAAGCGGCTGTGTGATTGATTGATGATGCTTATCGTATCATCATGGATGTGGTGACCCGGTGAGTAACTACAGGCGAGTGATGGTCATGGTATACGGCCCTCCCACAAGTGGCTGTATGTTTGCATGGTTAATGCTTCAATTGAAACTCAAGAAGGTCATGAGTCGTGAGGTGTCTGAACGATTTTGAGGGTCCTGGAGACATTACATCGTAAGTCTTGCAAGACTTGATTGAATGTAGGGCAACCTCAACCCCCAAAACGTCGACCCAGTGACCCTGGCAAACGTCTGCCATGAGCGTTGTAGTAAGATGGACCAATGAACTGGCAGTAGTAGCGTGCTGGTTAAACTTCGAAGTTAAGTCAAACTGTCAAACTGTCAATCTATGTTTGTACTCCTTTTAAAATATCACGCGCTGCAATTGTTTGTCGATTTATTGTCAAATCATCAGCTCACAAGGTTGAACATTCTGGTTGAATTTTGTTGTAGCCTTTGTGCATTTCCTGTGCCACTTGCACAACCCCTACTACTATTTCACTACCCCAGCCATGGTCACATCAGGGCAAGAGCCAAGCAGCGACATTGGCTCGAAAGTCAGAACGTACTGACTGCTGACCTTTCGTTCTGATGGTTTAGGTCATGTACCATCACTTGTTATTTGGATGTTCTTTGTTTTTGGGGGAAAACATGTGGTAACTTTAGCACCTGCATGGATCGCCCCCTGTTATGATATGATACCTGATGAAACTGCAATTTGCCAACGCTTGTTTTCTGAAGAAACATATGGTAGATTCAGCAAGTGAAAGGGTCTTCCAGTGTTATGGTATAATGCCTAATGGAACTGAAATTTGCCCCAAAAAGTTCTGAACTGAAGAAACATGTTGTAAATTCAGCAAGTAAAAGGGTCTCCCAGTGTTATGGTATAATGCCTGATGAAATTTAACTTTGTCCCCACGAAGTATTGAAGGTCTCACCCAAACTATTTGATCATGGCCATAGATTACATTGGTTTTCATCACTTTTTAAAAATTCAAGTTTACTTTTTAACAAAATCAGTTTTACTTTTAGCTAGATCTCAACATGTAGGGGGTGCTTGAAGCTAAATTTGGGCCACCTAAAACTAAATTCTGGCCACCCAAAACTAAATTCTGGCAAACATTTTGTATGTGTTTGATTTTTGGTTTGGGTTGATTGAAAACAAACCTTTGGCTGAGTGAAAACTAAATTTAGGGCCAAAAATACAAGAAAAATGAGGCAACATATTCCTTATAGCAACTTTATGTTTTTTTTGCATTTCAATTTTTGGCTGAACCATATGCTGTGTATGCCCATCAACCTATGAATCTACCATACCCCTAGTGCAGACAAAGGGTTGCCGCCCTAGTTCAGCTGGAACGACTTCAGAGGTGGTTATGGACATCCCTAATTTTTTTTGAATATTTTGTTTGTTTTTTCGAAATTTAAAAACATCAAAAAAAGTGAATGCATATTTTTTTTGATTTTTTTTGAATTTCCAAAAATTGTAAAAAATTGAAAACATGAATACCCCAAAAGTGAGAAGCTGGGCTCCCAATAGTGATCTATACATATCTATACAGTATATGGAAAAAACTCAATACTAAACTATGTATTCAAAAAAAATCCGAATACTAAACTATGTATTTGAAAAAAAACTACTGCTAAACTAAGTCTGGCTCTCTTTCTGGGAATTTCATTTTGTTATTGTTTTTTTGAATTTTCTGAATTCATTTTTTTTTATAGGTGTTTCTTTTTAATCCATCATTTTTTCACTTTTTATCTTTTATGTTATTTTTCTGATCCTTACATTAATATTTTGTCGTAACACCATCAATTCTTAAATATATATTTCTTTCTTTCCTTAGTTTCTATAATATGTTTTAAATTCCATGTCTTCATCTTTCCAAATTCAAAAAAATAAAAAAAAATGAAAAAAATGAATACCCCAAAAGTGAGAAGCTTAGCTCCCAATAGTAATCTATATATGCAAAAAACAACCCAATACTAAACTATGTAACTATGCATTTAAAAAAAATACTAAACTATGTATTCATTAAAAAAAACTGCTGCTAAACTAAGTCTGGCTCTCTTTCTGGGAATTTCATTTTTTTGTTTTTTGAATTCAAAAATTCAACAAATTAAAGCAAAAAATGCATACCCCAGAACGAGAAGCTGAGCTCCCAATAGTAATCTATATATGCAAAAAATCTCAATACTAAAAGATGTATTCAAAGCATACTAAACTATGGTTTAAAAAACATGCTAAACCATGTGTGTGTGGTTCCCTTTCTGAGAGTCTTATTCTATACTTTGTTGACCCCAAAAATCATCAATACTAAACTATATATCCACCCAAAAAAGCCACCAATATTAAACTATGTAGCAAAATAAGGAAACAAACTGCAGACAATGAAAGTCCTGTGTCCCAAAAGCACCCAAAAAGAACAACAGTAATGAGGAGAGAAGGGAAGAAGGCACTGGGAAAGACTAGAGGAACAAGTAATGAAAGAAAGGGAAGAGGAGAAAAGCTCTCTTCTCCGTCCCAAAATGCTGGAGACCTAGAAAGAAGCACGGTAGTGGAGAGAGGATAAGGAGACCGCTTGGAGGGAAACATGTAGTAGAGAGAGGGTAGGGGAATGTAACGGATAATAGGTTTCGTCCCAAAGCACACAGGGACAAGCAAGGAGACTTATACGAAGGAAGACAAGTAGGGAGAAGCATTCTGCCCAAAGCAGCCTGAGAGAAGAATAGCAATGGGGAGCGAATGAAGGATACAACTTGGAGAGAACAAGGGAGACAAGTATACAACTTGGAGAGAACAAGGAAGACACGTACGGAAATAGATGGCAGACGAGAAGAATCAGGGGTCCCAACAAGCACCTAGAAAGAAGAAGAGCAAGAGAGAGAGAGAGAGAGAGAAGAAAAACAGAAAGAAAGAAAGAAAGAAAGAAAGAAAGAAACGAAAGAAAGAAAGAAAGAAAGGAAGGAAGAAAGAAAGAAAGAAAGAAGGGCACGAAATGGAGACAACAAGGACGACAAGTACGGAAACAGACAATGGACAAGGAGCATCCGATGAGCATCCGATGAGCATCCTGTGCGCCGGAAGCACCCAGAGAGAACAACAGCAACGAAGAAAGAAGTGTCAAAACAAGTTGAGAACAAGCAGAGAGACGGGCGCAGAAACAGATGGGACACAAGGAGAGTCCTTTCCTCCAAGCAACCAAAACAAAGAACACTGAGCAATGGATCAACAAGGGAGACAAGCACAGAAACAGGTGGAAAACAAGGAGAACTTTGCGTCCCAAACGTACCCAGAGAAAAGAATAGCAATAGATAGAGAAGTACGGAAACAAGTTTGAGACAACAAGGGGAACGAACACGGAAACAAATGGGAGACGGAGAGACGAAGAGTATCCTGTGCCCAGAAGCATCCAGGAAGAAGAACAGTAACAGGGATGGACAAAAGGAATGGAGAGAGGAGGACTGCAACACAAATGAAGGACTCGGGAATGTTTATTGCCCCAAAGCACCTAGAGGTCCTAAAGCCTAGGCACACGTGGGAGACAAGGAGAATCTTGGGTCCCAAAAGCACCTAAAGAGAACAACGGTAGTGAGGAGAGAAGTGAAGAAGGCAGTGGGAAAGACTAGAGCAACAAGTAATGAAAGAAAGGAAAGAGGATAAAAGCTCTCTTCTCCGTCCCAAATGCTGGAGACCTGGAAAGAAGACGGTAGTGGAGAGATGATAAGGAGACAAGTTGGGGACTAGTAGAAAGGCAAGTAGGGTAACATATGGTAGGGACCCAGGGTAAGGGAATGTAACGGAGTAACGGATAATGGGTTTCGTATGGTTCCCCCCCAAATCACAGAGACTTCCACAAAGGAAGGCAAGTAGGGAGAAACAAAGACCAGGAAATCCATTCTTCCCAAAGCAGCCTGGTAGAAGAATGGCAATGGGAAGGGAATGAAGGATACAACTTGGAGAGAACAAGGGGAACAAACACGGACACAAATGGGAGACGAGAAGAATCAGGAGTCCAGGGTCCAAAAGCACCCAGAGAGAACAACAGTAATTAATGAGGAGAGAAGCGAAGAAAGCATTGGGAAAAACTAGAGGAACAAGTAAGGAAAGAAAGGAAAGAGGAGAAAAACTCTCCTCTCCGTCCCAAAATGCTGGTGACCCGGAAAGAAGCACGGTAGTGGAGAGATGATAAGGAGACAAGTTGGGGACAAGTAGGAAGTCAAGTAGGGTAACATGTGGTAGTGACCGAGGGTAAGGGAATGTAACGGATAATAGGTTTCGTCCCAAAGCACGCAGAGACAAGCACAGCAATTAAGAGACAAGTACAGAAAGCAGCCTAAGAGAAGAAATGAGAAGAATAGCAAGGGGGAGGCAATTAAGGATACAACTTGGAGAGAACAAGGGAGACAAGTACGCAAACAGATGGGAGACGAAGAGAATCATGTGTCCAAATAAGCACCTAGAGAGAAGAACAGCGAGAGAGAGAGAGAGAGAGAGAAAGAGAGAAGTAAGGGCACGAGTTGGAGAGAACAAGGGGGATAAGCACGGAGACAGACAGAGGACAAGGAGCATATTGTCCCCCGGAAGCACCCAGAGAGAGCAGCCACGTGTGAGAGTGAAGTAGAGAGACGAGTACGAAAACAGATGAGACTTGAGTCCTGTCCCCAAAGCCACCAGAACGAAGAACACTGAGCAATGGAGAGAGAAGTGAGGAACGGGAGACAAGGAGATTCCTTTGACCGAAAGCACCCAGAGAGAAGAATTGAATCGCAATGTAGATAGAGAAATAAGGAGACAAGTTGGGAACAGACAAGGAGACAAGTATGGAAACAAATGGGAGGCAAGAAGAATCCTTTGCCATCGAGCACCACGAAGAGTCACGAAGAGTATCCTGTGCCCAGAAGCACCCAGGAAGAAGAACAGTAATAGGGAGGGACAAAAAGAAATGAAGAGGTCCTAAAGCCTAGACCACACAGCAAGTAGGAAAAAATTGGCTGAATAAGGACACAGATGGGAACACATGGGAGACAAGGAGAATCTTGGGTCCCAAAAGCGAGAACAACAGGAATGAGGAGAGAAGTGAAGAAAGCGCTGGGACAAGGAAGGAAAGAAAGGAAAGAGGAGAAAAACTATCCTCTCCGTCCCAAAATGCTGGTGACCCGGAAAGAAGCACGGTAGTGGAGAGGTGATAAGGAGACAAGTTGGGGACAAGTAGGAAGGTAAGTAGGGTAACATGTGGTAGAGACCGAGGGTAAGGGAATGTGACCTGAACAAAGGAAGAAAAATTAAGGAGAAACACAAGAGGCCAGGAAATCCGTTCTTTCCCAAGCAGCAGCAGCAATGAGGAGGGAATTAAGGATACATGTTGGAGGGAACAAACGAGGACAAGGGAGGACAAATGAGGAACCAGAGAGAATCATGTGTCCAAATAAGCACCTAGAGAGAAGAACAGCAAGAGAGAGAGAGAGAGAGAAGTAAGGGCACGAGTTGGAGAGAACAAGAGGACAAGGAGCATACTGTGCCCCGGAAGCACCCAGAGAGAACAGCCACATGTGAGAGTGAAGTAGAGAGACGAGTACCAAAACAGATGGGACTTGAGTCCTGTCCCCAAAGCCACCAGAACGAAGAACACTGAGCAATGGAGAGAGAAGTGAGGAACGGGAGACAAGGAGATTCCTTTGACCGAAAGCACCCAGAGAGAAGAATTGAATCGCAATGGAGATAGAGAAATAAGGAGACAAGTTGGGAACAGACAAGGAGACAAGTATGGAAACAAATGGGAGGCAAGAAGAATCCTTTGCCATCGAGCAACCACGAAGAGTCATGAAGAGTATCCTGTGCCAGAAGCACCCAGGAAGAAGAACAGTAGCAGGGAGGGACAAAAAGAAATGAAGAGGTCCTAAAGCCTAGACCACACAGCAAGTAGGAAAAAATTGGCTGAATAAGGACACAGATGGGAACACATGGGAGACAAGGAGAATCTTGGGTCCCAAAAGCGAGAACAACAGGAATGAGGAGAGAAGTGAAGAAAGCGCTGGGAAAGACTACAGGGACAAGGAAGGAAAGAAAGGAAAGAGGAGAAAAACTACCCGCTCCGTCCCAAATGCTGGAGACCTGGAAAGAAGCACGGTAGTGGAGAGAGGATAAGGAGACAAGTTGAAGACAAGTAGGAAGGTAAGTAGGGTAACATGTGGTAGAGACCGAGGGTAAGGGAATGTGACCTGAACAAAGGAAGGAAAGTTAAGGAGAAACACAAGAGGCCAGGAAATCCGTTCTTTCCCAAGCAGCAGCAGCAGCAATGAGGAAGGAATTAAGGATACATGTTGGAGGGAACAAACGAGGACAAGGGAGGACAAATGAGGAACCAGAGAGAATCGTGTGTCCAAATAAGCACCTAGAGAGAAGAACAGCAAGAGAGAGAGAGAGAGAAGTAAGGGCACGAGTTGGAGAGAACAAGAGGACAAGGAGCATACTGTGCCCCGGAAGCACCCAGAGAGAACAGCCACATGTGAGAGTGAAGTAGAGAGACGAGTACCAAAACAGATGGGACTTGAGTCCTGTCCCCAAAGCCACCAGAACGAAGAACACTGAGCAATGGAGAGAGAAGTGAGGAACGGGAGACAAGGAGATTCCTTTGACCGAAAGCACCCAGAGAGAAGAATTGAATCGCAATGTAGATAGAGAAATAAGGAGACAAGTTGGGAACAGACAAGGAGACAAGTATGGAAACAAATGGGAGGCAAGAAGAATCCTTTGCCATCGAGCAACCACGAAGAGTCATGAAGAGTATCCTGTGCCAGAAGCACCCAGGAAGAAGAACAGTAGCAGGGAGGGGGGACAAAAAGAAATGAAGAGAGGAGACTGCAACAAGGCGGTGACGGAAGGGACACAAATGAGGGACTCGGTAATGTTTATGGCCCCAAAGCACCTGAAGGTCCCAAAGCCTAGACCACACAGCAAGTAGGAAAAAACTGGCTGAACAAGGACACAGATGGGAACACATGGGAGACAAGGAGAATCTTGGGTCCCAAAAGCGAGAACAACAGGAATGAGGAGAGAAGTGAAGAAAGCGCTGGGACAAGGAAGGAAAGAAAGGAAAGAGGAGAAAAACTATCCTCTCTGTCCCAAATGCTGGAGACCTGGAAAGAAGCACGGTAGTGGAGAGAGGATAAGGAGACAAGTTGGAGACAAGTAGGAAGGTAAGTAGGGTAACATGTGGTAGAGACCGAGGGTAAGGGAATGTGACCTGAACAAAGGAAGAAAAGTTAAGGAGAAACACAAGAGGCCAGGAAATCCGTTCTTTCCCAAGCAGCAGCAGCAATGAGGAGGGAATTAAGGATACATGTTGGAGGGAACAAACGAGGACAAGGGAGGACAAGTGAGGAACCGGAGAGAATCATGTGTCCAAAGAAGCACCTAGAGAGAAGAACAAGAGAGAGAGAGAGGGGGAGCAGTAAGGGCACGAGTTGGAGAGAACAAGGGGGACAAGCACGGAGACAGACAGAGGACAAGGAGCATACTGTGCCCCTGAAGCACCCAGAGAGAACAGCCACATATGAGAGTGAAGTAGAGACGAGTACCAAAACAGATGGGACTTGAGTCCTATCCCGAAAGCCACCAGAACGAAGAACACTGAGCAATGGAGAGAGAAGCGAGAAACGGGAGACAAGGAGATTCCTTTGACCGAAAGCGCCCAGAGAGAAGAATCGCAATGGAGATAAAGAAATAAGGAGACAAGTTGGGAACAGACAAGGAGACAAGTATGGAAACAAATGGGATCAGAAAGGAGGACGGTCGCATTATACCAAAAGGTCCCTGCCACATATAATATATATATATATATATAATTGTATATATATATATGTATATATATATATATATATAATTGTATATATATTTAATTTGTATATATATATATATATGTATAGAAATATGTATATATATATGTATATATATATATACATGTATACATATATATATATTGATGTTTACTATAATATGTATATATATATATTTATATATATTGATTTTTACTATAATATGTATAATTATATATATATATGGGTACAAGCCAAAATACAAGGTATGGATCAAGGCCCCGGACCCACACACGATCCATACCCCCCGATCCATACCTTGATCCATACCCCATGATACTGCATGATCCATACCCTTGATCCATACCCCTGATCCATACCCCTGATCCATACCCCTGATCCGTACCCCTTTCTCGTTGAAGAAAGACTGATGCTGGCCCTGATGCTGCTTTTTATCCTAATACTGCTTCTGGTCCTCGTACTGCTACTCCCGTTGCTACTACCGTTGCTTCTACTGCTGCCTCTGCTGCCTCCGCTGCCTGACGCTCGCTGCCTCCGCTGCCTCCGCTGCCTCCGTGCTGCTGCTGGTGCTGCTGCTGCTGCCCCTACTAGTCACCTTCCTCGCAGGAGCTGCTGCTACTGTTGTCGCTTCTGCTGCTGCTCCTGCTGGTCCTGCTCCCGCTGCTGGTGCTGGTTCACTTCCTCCGTGTGCTTCTGCTAGTTGGACAAATGCAACTAGTTGACTAGCTACTAGCAATACTGCAAGTGCACCTTGGGAGGCTACTAAGACCGGTTCTAGTTCCACTAGGTGCTTCTTGTACTTCTATAGTGGCGCTATGATTACAAGTCCTTCTGTTTCTGCTTTGCCTGGCACGTGTAGAACTAGACCAGACTAGAAATACCCCGCTCTCTTCCTTCATAGCCATGGGCCATAGCGGGAAAGCCGGCCCAAATAGCGTGTCCCGATCCATACCCCGATCCATACCCGTTCCATACCCGATCCATACCCGAACCCGGTCACGCCACAACAAATGCCAATATGAAAGTCCGATTCTATTACTACTACTACTACTACTACTTCTACTTCTACTTCTACCTCTACTTCTACCTCTACTTCTACCTCTACTTCTACTACTGCTGCTACTACTATTATTATTAGTACTACTACTACTATTATTATTAGTAGTAGTAGTAACTACTACTACTAGTACTAGTACTAGTACAACTGCAGCTGCTGCTGCTACTGCCATTAGATACTATTATTACTATGATTTTTACTAGTGCTACTGTTACTGCTACTGCTATTTCTACTTCTTCTACATCTCCTCATTCTATTGCCACTACTGCTGCTGGTGCTGTTTTTTCCCCACCTGCCAGGTGAGGGTTGTTAGATTTTATGTCAGTTGCCTCCTCCTCCTGCCTCCTCCTGCCTCCTGCCTCCTGCCTCGTCCTCCTCCTCCTCTCCTCCTCGTCCTCCTCAACCTCCTTGTCATCCTTGTCGTCCTTGTCGTCCTCGTCGTCCTCGTCGTCCTCGTCGTCCTCGTCGTCCTCGTCCAACTGCGACCCGCGATCCACAGTGTTTTCTGCCGGACCTCAACCACGACCATCCACGCCCAGTGTTCCCTGCCGGACCTCAACCACGACCATCCACGCCCAGTGTTCCCTGCCGGACCTCAACCGCGACCATCCCCGCCCAGTGTTCCCTGCCGGACCTCAACCACGACCATCCACGCCCAGTGTTCCCTGCCGGACCTCAACCGCGAGTATCCACGCCAAGTGTTCCCTGCTGGACCTCATGTAGGAAGATAAAATGTCAGATAGAGTGCCAGAAGATTTGCCAGGTAGAATGCCAGAAAATATGCCAGAAGATATGCCAGATAGATATGCCAGAAGATATGCCAGAAGATATGCCAGATAGAATGCCAGATAGAATGCCAGATAGAATGCCAGAAGATATGTCAGAATATATGCCAGAAGATATGCCAAATAGAATGCCAGATAGAATGCCAGAAGATATGTCAGATAGAATGCCAGAAGATATGCCAGATAGAATGCCAGAAGATTTGTCAGATAGAATGCCAGAAGATATGCCAGAAGATATGCCAGATAGAATGCCAAATAGAATGTCAGAAGATATGTCAGATAGAATGCCAGAAGATGTGCCAGTAAGAACATGTATAAATGTCATGGTGGGGATCACACGAAGTAAAGTAATTTTTCTGCTCCCTCTCCTAGCAGTGGTAGCAGTTTTAGCAGCAACAGTAGCAGGAAGAGAAGTAATAGCAAGCAGGAGATAGTAGGGGTATCAGCACTGTTTGTATGCTATGATGAGCCCTTGCGAAAGGGTACGGATCAGGCACCTTACGTAAGCACTCCCGATCCATAGCACGGATCACCGCGGAGCGATCCATACCCGATTTTTGACTCGCACCCATTTATGTATACGTATATGTATGTGTATATATAATATATATATATATATGTATATATGTATTCATTTTGCTTTTTACTATAATGTATATATATATATATATATTTATTTATAATAGTAGATATCCCATTCATATCAAAACAATCCCCATGACCTGCCAGGAGAAGTTCAATTTGACGGCCAAATTGGTGGCCGCGATGGAACGCTGCAGCGACCTTGAAGAGCGCTGTCAAGTCCTGGTCGCTAAGAAGATCCTTGGGTCCTGCCTGGTTGGGAAAGCTCCATGGGGAGTTGGGATTTAACGGGGCTTTTGGGCTGGGATTTAAAACCGGATTTTGGGTTTTTCATGTTTTTTTTGCTCACGTACTTGAAGGGGTTTTAATGGGATTGATCGGATTGAACGGATTCACATATAGGTATTCATGGGATTGATCGGAATCTACTGGAATTTAATGAGATTCTATGGCGATATTGAATATCACACTTGGCGGTGCAGGACAGGGGTGGAACAATGGAGATACGGCCCCTACAATGGTTATATTGATCCAGTTATATTTGGAGTTGCACCCACAAATTTCGGAGTATTCAAGGTTTGACTGGATTTGTTCTAGAATCTGACAGCGTGTGATTCAGTTTCTCCTGGGATATTGTTCAGTAGTTGGGAAGGATCAGCGCATCTTTTGAGCCATTCCGTGGTTGGTAAGCAACCCCCAAGAAAATTAATATGAAGCAAACCTCCTTAGAATAGCGGTACCCTCTGGTGATTTGTTACATATAGCTATTGAAAATGGTCCATTTCTAGTTGATTTACCTATTTAAGATGGTGATTATCCACAGCAAACTATTGGTTTACCAGAGGGTAAATCATTGCCGAAGCTGTGCAGCTGAGAAAGCGAATGGAACATCGGAAACAGACGCTCGAAGAGGTGTGGTGCTGAGAAACCGACTGTGTGGGTACCAACCTTTTTAGGGTACGAAATGGGGATGAAAAAAATGGCCATGACTGAAAATGGGTAAGATTCTAATATTGTTTCCCAGGAATAATAGGAATATTTGGAATTGTGCGGAGCACTAGTATATAAGATTGGCCATGGCTAGATGCATGATGATATATGAGCACGTGTGATACCGATCGGATAACTTGAATCATAAGTGTTTCTCTTTCAAATATGTTTGCAAGAACCCACCAAATGCTTTGCATTTGCCGCAGAGGTACTAGACTATGTTCAGAAGTCAGGGGCCCACAGCACCCCAAAGTGATCAATACACTGCTTTGTCCTGCCTATCTTACCCCTCAATGTCATGTAGAAATGGGCTGAATGCGGCAGGAGGTACAAAGAAGTGAAGCGTTGAAGAGGGAGACTGAAGCCAAAGCAGCTTCAGAGGAGCTGACATCAGTGGATCGCTCAAAACCTTTCACCACCGGCTTTATCAACTGCTTGGTGTTTTTTTTTTTATTTTTTGTTTTTTGTTTTTGCATATATGGGATGTCAACCTTCCCATTGACGTACTCATATTTTTCAGAGGGGTAGGTCAACCACCCGCCAGTCAAGTTTGGAATACCCGCTGGTCATCGGACAGATCAATGGGATAATCATCGGCAATATGAGGATTTTCACTGGAAGGCTATGGCGATGTTAAAGGTTGTACTATGGCTGCTCTAGCCGGATTTATGGATTTATCCACATACTGAACCAGTAGGCTTGGGGGAAGACAGGTTTGTGAATGATAGTTGAATATTGTTGGTAGAGGTACTGTATTCACTATCCAATACCCTTGACAGTCTAAGAGAGTCTAACATAAGCATGGAAGCCATGGAAATGAGAGATCATCTACCACACATTGGGACATGTTTCATGGCAGTTCCGTCTATCCGAAAACCTTTGTTTTTCAGGAGCAGTGGACCACGGATCAACGTCCATCATTGGAGGCTGGCATGTTTCTTTGGCAGGGCACGATTTGATGACCAAATTCTTTGGAGTGGTTCCAAAGGATTTATGGAACCACCATCAGTGGTTGGAGTTGGGCGAGTTGGGTACTGGAAAGAACCAAGTTTGTTGGTCCATGAATACACTTTGTGCAGTTTTGTGTCGGTTGCAGTGCCATTTGCGTGGCTGAATTTCCAAAGTTGATGCTGCTACATATATACGTATGGTTATTTTTGCCAGTAATATCTTGCTATCTCCTTGGTCTATGTTGGTTCCCATGTTTGGGGTCTTGTTATCCCCAATCTAGGTCGATTGGATATCATAATGTATCCATATATATATGTATCATCATAATAATATATATATATATACAGTTTACTGGTATCATTATATTCATTTCGAATTTCTTTGAGGCAGTACCGCCTCAAACCAGCTGTTGTCCCCTTTAAAAACAACAAACCAGCTGGATGATTTTGGTGTGTCCCAGTCCAAGAAACTACCAAATCCATGTCCTAAGATTGGGGATAAAGATACCAATCATGAGAATTGCTTTCATGTTGGTGTGATGACCATACCACATTGGTAAAATGTAACTTGACCATGGCACACACACGTAATCTATTAATTATATGTAACTTGACAATGGCACATTACTTTAAGTCAAAACATGAGACCCAGAAAACCATAGTTTCAGACATTTCTTAGTATTCAACTGTTGACTATCCCTGTTTTAGATACCCCAGCCTTTATCCATAACTACCCTCTGAAAAGCCAACATTGCTATGGAAAATCACTGCTGTCACATCAAGTATACATTGGCCATTTTCAATAGCAAACTGTTGGTTTACCGGATGACATAAGAAAATCCTATGAATATTCCATTCATGTTCCATTATACCTCCATCATATACCGTATCATGATATTCCCGTGATATTCAATAGATATTCAGTTGGTAGATGGTGTATCCCCATTATATTCCTATTATTTACAGTGTTTCATAATTGCCAATAGTTACCAACTGGTGCTTAAGATGTTGTCCATCCAGAGTACAAACGGCCATTTCAGGAACCTAAATCGGAGGTACCATGTAATTATAAGACCTATCTCTAGGGTTAATTGTAAGGGAGGATCCCCAGATATGGCATGAAAAGTGCTGAAGCGTACCTCCATTTTAGAATCGTGAAAATTCCATTGACAGGATTCTATGACAGGATTCTATGACAGATATTGACAGTAATGACAATATGTTAGTTTACCAAAGGAAGCCAACAGTAAAACAGTATACATTACATTTTCGTGACAGTTGATTCTAAGTTATCCGATTTGTTTGCCTGGCATCTTTTCCAGGCGGCGGTGGAGCGCTTAACGCGGCACCGCGATGCCTGGCAAGAGCTGTGCCGCGATCTACGGCGAACGGTGGTGCAACATGAACATGAGCTCAAGGAGCGATGGATTCAAAGGGTTTATAAATGGGTTTATAATGTGGGCAAAACAATAATAATCCGCCATTTGGGAATGGTTTATACCATCTATTTATGGTGATTTGGGGGATAGTTTAGCCTCTGGTAATTTAACATAGCTATTAAACATGGTGATTTATATATAGTTGATTTATTTATGAATAATGGTGATTTTCCATAGCTATGTCAACTTACCACAGGGTAGGGTTTATAATGGGTTGATAATTGGATTATGCTGGTATAATGGGAATGTGGTGGTAGAATAGTAAACCCGGGTTGATAGCACAAAAATGGTGGTATAGTGGAAAATTGACCAAACAATTGTGATTCAGCTTAAGGAGCGATAAAACATGGCCATTTCAGTTACAATGTGAGGCCCCCCAGTTATAAGTTGGTTTATAAACCCCAGGAACTATAGTTATAAGTACCATAAACCATAGTTATTGGAGTTATAAACCAACTTAGATATCTTGGGTTGATGGTCCGTACCACAAGGCCGATTTTCTAGCTCTAAATTTCACGGAGTCTCCCCAGAAAATATTCTGATGGCTACGACGGAATCATGAAGCCTAATATCCATGGAAGATGGGCGTTTTTCCCACAAAAAAGGGGGATTTACTGATTCAACTTGTTCAACTGGAGAGTTTCTTGACCTTACGGAGGGATCCGACTGGCTACTTAAAGGATTCATGAGCGAAAAGAAAAAATTGACTGGCTGGATTAAGCCGAGGATAGGACGGAGCTAGCGAACTAAGGGATAGATGTTTCAACTGGACACCAAGTTTTAACTGGGATGTATAACTAACAAAATATGGGTTTGTTCACTGTTCAAAATATTCATTGCATGGGTTTAATCTAGAAAGAACGAGAGTGAACTAACCAAAAATGGGATGATAACTACTGAATTTGTAATCTAGAAAGAACGAGAGTTAACTAACCAAAAATGGGATGATAACTATTGAATTTGAAATACATCACATAAATATGTGTTTTTGTTTCTTGTCTTGTTAAACCATCAATCATTAATCATTACTGACCTTCAGGGATGGATGGTTTCCTCAAGGGATTAAGAGTCAATGTATCCCATTGACCAAACTAAATAGTGCTTCAATCAGAGTTGTTTTTTTTTCGCAGTCAGCCTGGTACCTTTGGGATTATATTCTATACCCTCTGGAAAACTTTTACAGTTCGCTATTGAACATGACCCAGTCGAAATAGTGGATTTATGTGGATTTACCCATGAAAAACATGGTGGATCTTTCCAGTTCGTTGTTTGTGAACGTTTACCAGGCCGGGTATATCCCTTGTTTGGGTTTAACCTATCATCTCGGGGAGTTCACAATCCGAAAAAAATGGTTGGGATTCAACTGATTCAACTGAATTATGTAAGAGCCAAGTAATCAATGGAAACAGTGTTAGAAATAGCTTTTTTGTATACCTTAATTAGTAAACTTAAGTAGTCATGTATCACAACCCAAATATCTCCATCTATATTGGAATCTGATGGTTATGGGTAATGGATGGTTTCCGATCGTCTATTCATTAGATGTTCATGATTTCCCATGACTTTCATATGGCGACGTTCCCAGGATTTGCTGATCCAATTGATCCCTGGTGATTTTGGAAGGTGAGGATACACCCTGTTCTATGGGAGAAAATAGTTGGTTGGGCTAGAACCACTTAAAACACCACTTAAATATCATGAAGTTGTTTTAGAACCAAACTGTGACTACAGAGTGTTTTGGTTTTGGTTCATTGTGACGTAACTGGTGAAGGGCTCTCATGAATTTCCTGTGTCATCCCCACTGAAAGATATGAAGTTCCGCTGACATCTTCAACGGGTGGACGAAACGTCAGATTCTTCTTTTCCAGAGGTTTCCCAGACATTTTTGAGGTTTGAAACTCCATATTTGACAAGGCAATTCCCATGCCCAAAAATCATCTTTTTGAACTTGGAAGGGCACATTGCTAAACAAATCTAAACAACTAAAACAAGGATTCCCCTTGATTGCTTACTAAAGCTTACTAACTTTGCTGGCTTGGCATAGTTTATGCTAGCCACGAATCCTTGCTAGGAGCTGCGTGAGGAGAGTGACACTTGGCAAACATTGGGATCAATACATATCAATAGCACCAAAGATTGGGGGAGAATTTTGATCAGTTTTGTAGTCTGACAAAAAAGGGTTGTGGGATTTTCATAACATTAGGATTTACATATTTACAAAACTGGTTGGTGGTTTGGAACATTTTTTATTTTTCCATACATTGGGAATTTCATCATCCCAAGTTTGACGAACTCATATTTTTCAGAGGGGTAGGGCTCAACCACCAACCAGATAACATTGGACCCTATGGATCCAAACACTGTCTGAGAAGGTACAAAAAAGCCTCCAAATTATAGTAGATTATACCCCAGTCCCACTTCCTAAGAAGGTACTTGGATCCATAGGGGGAGTATAATGTTCACCATTTGTAGCTTGGGATTTACAGAAAACATGGCACTGAAAGCCTCGTGGACTCGTGGACTGACTCCAGCAGAGTCGGCCCGTCGGCCGAAAAATCTGCATGGGAGATTTGTTTATTTCGCCATACCCTCTGGTAATTTAACATAACTATGGAAAATCACAATTTTTCATGGGAAAATTCACTATAAATGGTGATTTTCAATAGCTATGTTAAATTACCAGAGGGTAAATTGAGAAGTATCACGAAAAAATATCCCAAGCTGTTTGATAGTTTGAAGTATTTGTGTATAGATAGATGGATACACAATTATATGAATTATATACAGTAACAATGAAGACCCAATACGATCACTCAACGTTTCAGTTTGGCAAATGATGATAAATTGAGATCAACAATGACAGGACAAAAAGGTATCAATGTTGAGATATGGTGGTTTCCTAAGTCATAGGGCTACCCCAAAATCATCCATTTATAGATGGTTGTTCCCTTTCCAAACCATCCAGCTATTGGGGTACCCCATAAAATATATGGACATATAAAATATCTGGATGGTTTAAATATGATGGAAATATGGATGGTTCCATTTGTAGATAGATTTTCCATTGTAAACCATCCTAATATTTTCGCTGGTTGTGGTCATTGTGGTCCCAGCGAGGAGAAGAAACTCGTGGAGCGCCATCGCTTGCAATCTGAGTGCCTTCAACTCCAGGAGGAGTTCAACAATGTTCCGCGCTTGGCGCTTCGCTAAGTTGGATTACCCGGCCTGGTAAACGCGAAGAAAAAACGATGGAAAGATCCACCATGGAAAATTAATCCCATATGCTCCATGCATGGAATATTTAACAACATTTACCGTATTTACCCTAAAATCGCCCAGTTTTGTAGGTAAATATAGCATACATGGAGCATATGGGAATGGTTAAAACTCACTATTTCGACTGGGCCATTTTCAATAGCAAACTGCTATTTACCAGAGGGTAGTTCTATAGTGAGTATATACTACGGTGGATGGTTGCGAAATCCTGCACCACCTTGGATGGTTGAAACCCTGGAAATAAGTGAGTACCCTCTGGTAAACTGTCACAGAACGAACTGGAAAGATGCACCATGCTATCAATGGGTAAAACCACTATTTCGACTGGGCCATTTTCAATAGCTACGTTAGTCATTCGTTAAATTACCAGAGGGTATATACTAGTATCCACTCATCCACTATACATCGTTTCCAATAATGACGGGGTATATATCAGTGACTGGTGGGTATAAATAACAGCACATATATATGGTAGGTCTGGGTGACGTCGTCTTGCAGAAAAGTTAACATTTACACTGCGTGGTACACCCAGATTGTGCAGTTGCGAATTGGTTTGCGGACCTTTCGGCCAACTTAACTTCACGAAAAACAAAAATCAAAAAACAAACCACACATATTCAAACAAACATATATTTAATATAGAGATGCATGAATATACCTCCCGTAACCCATCTCTGGTGACAAACTGACGACGGGGAAATCGTCGCCGTGCGAGGAGTGCGACGCGCAATCCCTGTTGGATGTGCGACAGCGTGTGGAGGCTGCAGTGGCTATTGGCATTTTGGAAATGATCGTTAATATAGCGAATATAGCATGCCAATAGTAAGGTATGTATATATATATATTAGGGTATGATCATTTCCAAAAATGATAGGGTATAGTAAGGTATTGAAAAGTGGAAACAGAAATGAAATCATTCATAGTGATCGTTATATCACATGTACATTTAATAATATGTTGGAAACGATCCTGGGTAAAGATGTATGGGACGGGTCAAGCCAAAACCTATCATTATCGAATCGAATCAACACATCCATTAACCAGCTAAAATTTGGGGTGCCGGGGGTCACCGTAATTTGTGTCCATACTCAGACAACAATTAGTTTCATCAGGTTTGAAGCCATCATGGACATCTTTTGACAAATAATTTGTTTAAAACAAGTGGGGGCGCAAGAACACATTTCAGTTTAAACCGTTATATGTGTCTATCGGATTCTTGCTTTGTCATGACTGATGAACCCTTCAAGAAGTGAAACGGAGCAATCACGTTGTATTTTGGTCACATGTAACCTCCCTCCAAAAAAGGACAGGGCACACATTCTCACATATACATAAACCAAACTCCACATTATTTTTTCAGGTCTCAACATGCCAGAGTTGTCATTCACCTTGCCCTCAAAAAGGAACTTTTGCAATGCTAATGAAAATATGATAAATATGATAGCCGCTTGCATGTTTAAGTTTTACTTGTACCTGAGTATGTTTCATATTTGTTTAAAATGTGACAGTTTATCTGCTTGTCCTGTATATCGTTTTTTTTTGGCGCTAACTTCGCTTTTCAATGTGCTTGATTGCAAATCCTCCATACCGCAACCTTTCTGACATATATGCCCGTACATACGGGGAAAGGAAGAGTCCTTTCCCCACATCCCGAACGCAACATCATCCACAAGATATTTTTACGTGTGCTGTTACGCAAAAAAAAACACATTTGCAAAGGACCGTCACAGAAACTAGAAACCATTTCCGACTGCTTGCTGAAATCTCGAGGAATCCAACATCTGTTTTTACGTAGACGTACACGTCGAAGTCAAGTTTAATTCAAAGAGTATTTCTGATCCGGTGGCAGCAAGAAAACATAATAATGAACTAACCAAAGGGGGCTACAAACCCACGAACGTAACTGGGGGGTCACCGCCTTGTAGTTTTGAAATTATTGTGTTTTGCCCAGATAAAGTTTTTAGTTGGGATGTCGTTTGAAGATCGACAAGCTGTGGGCGTTTAAAATTGGTGAATGAGTACTGTACACCCCATTAAATTTATGGCATGCAAATGGAAACTATATGATTTACATCGATTTACCACCAGATTCTACAGTACCATATTTTCAGACCAAACCACAGGAGGCACCATGTTTCATTGGAAAATCAATTTGTATCAGGTGAAAGCTTCCAATAGGTTCATTGATATAGATTAGATTAGTTATCTGTTTTTGAAAACAATTCCGGCATGTATTGTGAGATTGACCCATCATATGATCAGAGTTCTTCAGGTGGTTGTGGTCCGAATTCAACTTGTCCTGGGTGGTTCCAAAATGTTACAGTTTCACCAGCAAGGATGTTTTGGCCATGAGTGGAACTTCGAAAAAATGGAGTAAAGTTATTTCAGATCATTTGCATCAATATATTTATATTTCTTGGGTTACGTCCAATTTTTAGATGGTTTATCTTGTCATCCCATCTTGAAACTTTCAACTTGGATCTTGGGGTCACACCAGGAAGGTTCACAGCACCATGCACGGATGCAGTGGCTTGTCTTATTGGTTTTCGAACCACTCTGCACTATGGGTACAGACAACAGTTATTATTAGTTGATTTATTTTAATGTTGATTTAAGGATGGTTTAATGTGTTGCAATGATGATTTAATAATGAGCAATATGGAATTGAGCATAAATGGTGTCTTAATGGGGATGTTTTATCGGATATTTCATGGGATACATTCCAGGTATCACCAACAATATGTTTTTTCAGGTATGTCTGAAAATGGTCAGTATATCCCCCAAATGACCTTTTACAATAGGTAATATTTCTATTGACCATTGAATTTTGGAACGCCCAGGTTTGGATGACCTGCAACGTTCCCATCGATTTTTGGATCGCATGATCCACCAAACTACTGTTCTTTCGGATATGTATGCACACATCAATATGTTTATGTTTTTTTTATTTATCCATTATAAATACACAAAATACATATATGTATGATTATTATATATATATGATTATATATATATACATAGCTATTCAGATTGATCTATGTAGAACATTTGTTGGTAGATATTCCAACTCAACATGCTTCGAACATATAACATGTCCCGTTTCGGCGGTCCTCCATGGTGGCTGAAGTCAGGCTTAAGATTGAAGATTTGGTGGATGTTTATTGAGTTTAACTCCCAAGTCCCAAGTCCCAAGTTTTTGTGGTATAAAAAATCCACATGGTTGGCTTTTGAACTCCAATCTTTTTGGGGTCCACTCCTCATTCTACGGTGACTTAAATCCCATACTCGGGTGAAGTTCCTCGTTCGCGAGTTGAAATTCCCATCATCTGGCGTGTGATTCCTACCATGTGTGGCCAGATAGGCAAAATGCTGATTTTATCCAGGCGATTTATGGTGGATGTATGATTTATGGTGGATACATGGAACCAAATCAGAACCGGAATTAATTTTATGCAAGTATTATCAAATATGTTTTTTCTCAATGGATTAGACTCCTCACATGTATCCACGTGTCAGTTGAGGGTCCCTAGTTTTTGTGAAACCTTGACAACTGCATGTCACTGGGAGGATGGTGATCGCCTGTAAGTTTTTAAGCATTATTTAAATCATTTGAAATCCCATATTTTAAATTTTCAATGATTTCAATGGTGCAAAAAAAATATCTCACAATTCCCTTTGATTCAATATAGTCCTGGCATGTCCGAACGCTAAATCAATGAATGCTATCGGTGAAATATGGGATTTTAAAATATCCTTAACAACATGATTAACATTGATATTCATCATCCTTATACTGATATCAATCCGTTCAATAGGGACTCCCTTACGGATTATATCAAGGTCTTCTCAACCCTTATATCAATCTTATATCAATCATTTACAATCATATACATTGATATATCATTAATGAATCATCAATGAATATGATTTGGATCATATTTTATCATAATAATATCCTATTTTGAATATGCATGTAATATCACCTAATAACATCCGTTATGGGTTAATCCTTATAAATGATATCAATCCCCACAAATCAAGGATCATGAATAATATGAATGTTATTAAAATATCACTCCTATGGATCCAAGTACCTTCTTAGAAAGTGTTTGGGGTATAAGTTACTATAATTTGGAGGCTTAAGTATGTACCATCTCAGACAGTGGCCACGGATCCATAGGGACTATGAACATCGAACAGTTATAGATGGTGTACCTATTAATAGCATGGCGATTTTCCATGGCTATGTTAGTCATAACCAGATGGTATATATCTATATATGGTGAAAATCGAAGAGTTCCCTTGAAATCCCCTCCTTTCGATCAAGGTCCATCCTCCAGCCGCTCCACTCGGCCCACGACTTGGCTGAGAAGACGCGGACGGCGACGGAGGTGCACCACGGCTCCAAGGTGGGCGGGATACGGGCCGTGTGGCGATGAACAATGGAGGTTTTTTAGGAAAATCATGGGAAAAAATCATGGGAAAATCCACTGAAAATGTTGTTTGGAAGCAGAGTCAAAAAAGTTGGGAGGTTAGAAAGATATAAAGTGTAATGAATCGTTCAAAAAAGCTGGCTGAAGCGGCTCTCTTCACAAAATGGATCTAACCCTGCGTATAGATGTGAAAACACACGTAAACAAGCCTTCAAAATGGTGGTTCTTCATTGGATGGCTTATCAGCAGTTCCATCCAGGCATGGATGGTTTTCCTGCCAAAGTGGTGCAGACTGTAGTCTGGGTTTGTGAAAAAAATGGGGCACCCCCCCAATTACAATTGATTCTTATAGTTTTCAAAGATGTTCATTATTAAAATGATTGCTATTTAAGTGGGTATCCCGTATTTTCAGTCGAACCTTTTTTTATGTTTTTTTGATCTGCAGTTTCCGCAGGAACATCTTTTCGATCACAAGAAGCAGCTGCAGAAGAACCAGGCACCGTCAAAGCTGGAGCTACTATTTGATGGGATGAGCAGCCATAAATCCCAGGTTTTTTTGAGGGTGAACACGGCACCAGGGTTTTGACCACCAGTTGGTAGCGATGGGAAAACTGGACGGGCAACGGCGGCAAAAAACACCTATGCCATCCCATGCCATCCCCAAATGTTAGAATTGTTGGTCATCAGGTTTTTTTTTCATAAACAAATTATACCCAATGACCGCGGGGGTAAATCCACAACTTTTGAACCAACCCTCCTTCAGGTTCTCACCAGTCTTTGGGACTGCCCGGGACGTGCTGTAAGGTGGCGCAGATTCATGCTGATCTTTTCAACTTGGAGGACAGCTGGATGTGCAAAAAAATGACAAGGATTCAAGATTTGAGTATGGGTAAACATGAAGATTCACTAGTTACAATTTGCATCAATTTGCTCACTTGTCCTGCTAGTCGTTCACGCAAGGTTTAGATTCGATTCAATATCTGAATAGATTTGATTGAATGTCTAGCAGGACAAAGAACTATGGGGACTTTATTTTGATGTGCATGTTGGCAGCCTGCAATACTTCACATCCAAATCAAGACTATTCTGGCAACATCTTTGGAATGTCAACCACATGTCAGGGTGAAACGACCCACAAGCATTTAGTACACATTTTTTTGACATCGGTTGACATTTGAAATACATGTGAACAAGTCCATAAGTACACAGTCAGTGAGTTAGTACACTCACTTCTTCCAGCAGGACCAGTGCGATGCCTTTGAAAACACGCTGAGCTGCGCCATTGCAGAGACCGAGAGCCTGGAGCACAAGGCATTTCAGCCGTGAATCTAATCTGGCTATGTCCGGCTGGAAAATCCCAGTGTTATGGACCAAAAAAAATGACAGGATTGGAAAGGACTCTATCTTCATGAGGATTCTTCAATGCCATAGTGCCATTCACAGGCTTTTTCAGGTTAGATGTGGCTAGATGTTATTGGGGACCGCGAATGAAACCCATTGACTTGGATGGCAGGTGGCCGAAGCGAAACGGGGCAAGGTCATTGAGAATCAAAAGGAGGCCTTTGCCAGGCCAGGATTGGGAGTCAATGGGTCAATGGGAATTTCAGGATCCTAAAATGGAGGTAATGTACCATATTTTGGGCCATATTTTCTGGGGATATTCCCTGAAATTTAGGCCTTATGTATGGTAGGTACCTCCAATTTATAGTAGGTTCCTGAAATGGCCATTGAATGGGCCAGACCCAAAACAAAAGATGGCAGTTTTCGTTTAAGCTGTCATGACTCTGATGATTGACCAAAGGAACATTTTTTTGGGGTACCCTATGGTACAAGCCATGTCGTGCAGATGGGTCAACACCAGGTTGTGTCATATAGTCATATTAGTCATATAGTTTCATGTTTGGGTTCCAATGGGTCACGATTCGTGAAGTTTTTGCTGATGGTTGAGAGTCGGAGACGCATGGATGCATGAGCATTTTGTGTTCACTAGTACTGTAAGTCTCCGAACAAAGTGAGCATTGACGTTTGTCGCGTCAAATTTTCGATCTTTGTTCAATGTACAGTGTTTGTTTGTCACATTTCTATTCAGTAATACACTAAAATGTCCTAAAGTTGTTGCTGAACTGTCTCATCATCATGTTTGCAGATTTCCAGATGTTCAGATGGGCATGGTTCGAGAGAGGCTGACCTCACAGTTGGCCTAATCAGCATCTCAATTATTCAAAGTTTGGTTTGTTATCAATTGTTTAGATTTGAAGGTTAAACCAAGTGATAAAACACCCTCTATTTGTTGGTTCAAAGCCTCCCTCCATTTGTAAGATCTGCTGCTAGTTGTAGATTTATAAATCCCAAATTTTGGTTCTCAACTGATTTTCCACGTTTGTTGTCATCAAATTCTGCGTTTGATGGCTTGTTAATGCTTGTTATATCCCTGCTTTCAATTCTTATCTCGACATATCTTAACTTTCTGGCTTAAATCCCTGGGTTTTTTGGTAGATCTCCACCGCCAAAAAACAGGCAGCGCTTGGAGGCGGCGCGCGGCCGCCAAAAAGCGCTGCAGCGCCGAGGACTGGAGTTGCAGAGGCGAGTTGCGCCTGATGATTGGCCTGGGAAGAGCTATGAAATACCACCTGGTTATGACTAACATAGCCATGGTATAGATGGGCCATGGATATATATATATATATATATATACCATCTGGTTATTTTCCCATAAGATATATATATATATAAATATACCATCTGGTTATGACTAACATAGCCATGGAAAATCACCATGCTATTAATAGGTAAACCATCTTTTTCTATGGGCCATGGCTTCCATGGCTATGCTAAATAACCAGAGGGTAATCGCTAGGGATCCATGGCCACTGTCTGAGATGGTACACAAAAGCCTCGAAATTACTTTACTTCGTGTGATCCCCACGATGACATTTATACATTTTCTTACTGGCAAATCTTCTGGCATTCTATCTGACATATCTTCTGACATTCTATTTGGCATTCTATCTGGCATATCTTCTGGCATATGATCTGGCATATCTTCTGGCATATCTTCTGGCATTCTATCTGGCAAATCTTCTGGCATTCTATCTGGCATATCTTCTGGCACTCTATCTGACATATCTTCTGGCATTCTATCTGGCATATCTTCTGGCATATATCTGACATATCTTCTGGCATTCTATCTGGCATATCTTCTGGCATTCTTCTGGCATTCTTCTGGCATATCTCTATCTGACATATCTTCTGGCATATTCTGACATATCTTCTGGCATTGGCATATCTTCTGGGCTATCTGGCATATCTTCTGGCATATTATCTGGCATTCTATCTGGCATATCTTCTGGCATATATTCTGACATATCTTCTGGCATTCTATCTGGCATTCTATTTGGCATCTCTATCTGGCATATCTTCTGACATTCTTTCTTTCTTCTGCACATTCTTTGTCCCATATCTTCCTACATGAGGTCCGGCAGGGAACACTTGGCGTGGACACTCGCGGTTGAGGTCCGGCAGGGAACACTGGGCGTGGATACTCGCGGTTGAGGTCCGGCAGGGAACACTGGGCGGGGATACTCGCGGTTGAGGTCCGGCAGGGAACACTGGGCGTGGATGGTCGTGGTTGAGGTCCGGCAGGGAACGCTGGGCGGGGATACTCGCGGTTGAGGTCCGGCAGGGAACACTGGGCGGGGATACTCGCGGTTGAGGTCCGGCAGGGAACACTGGGCGGTGATGGTCGTGGTTGAGGTCCGGCAGGGCACACTGGGCGTGGATGGTCGTGGTTGAGGTCCGGCAGGGAGCAGGAGGAGAGGAGAGGAGGAGAGGAGAGGAGGAGGAGGAGAGGAGGAGAGGAGGAGAGGAGAGGAGGAGAGGAGAGGAGAGGAGAGGAGAGGAGGAGGAGGACCAGGCAACTGACATAAAATCTAACAACCCTCACCTGGCAGGTGGGGAATTAGAGTAAATTATACCCTGAAAAACACTTCCTTTCAGAAGGTACGACTGGATCCACTGGGAATGATATGGTATGATATCTTAGTATACCATTATGGAATAATGATATATGGCAATTCTGGATATGGCTACATTTCTCTGGGCAAATTGTAGTGATCTCACGTCGTGACCGAACCCTGGAATCATGGGAATTCATTGCGGGAATCATCCCCAAATGGCCGCAAGTTTCGGGTTAGTGAACTATTCTAAGTTACCCAGACAACATGGATGTCCCGCAACGATAAAAAATGGTTAGCCTTAGTTCGTTTGGCAAGTTTGCTCTTCTGACTCCATTCACTAGGGTATATGGAAGGTAATATTTACATGGTTGTAGTACTATACCCGGCAGGCACCACCATGTAGTATGGACTTAGCGGTTTGTACTGTGATCCATTGGTTAAGTGAATATGATGTAACGTGTATGTATATATATATATGTATATGTATATGCATATGTATATATATATATATATGTCTATGTATATGCATGTGCATATGCATATGCATATGCATATGTGTATATATATATATATATGTGTATATGCATATGCATATGTATATGGATATGTATATATATATATATATATGCATATGCATACGCATATGTATATATATATATATATATATGTATGTATGTATGTATTATGCATATGCATTTGCAGATGCATATGCATACGTATATGTATATATATATATGCATTTGCATATGTATATGTATATGCATATGCAAATGCATATGTATATGTATATGTATATGTACATGTATATGTATAGATGACCCTTGCAGACTTTCAAAACGCTTTTTGATACCACACATGTGTAACGAAACAATTGGGGTATCATCCCAGCAAAGTAGCTGGTTAATAAGCCTGGTTAAGAAGTCCCCTAAAGGATTTATCTCATTTATAACATGTTATAGTTGGGTTATGACTAACAACTTACTACAAGGTGGTGCCCCATAGTTAGCTAAGTTGGTGAACATAACTCCAATATCTAGGGTTTATGGTAGATATATCTATACTTACCATGGTTTATAAACCAACAAACATCACTGGAGGGCCACCACCTTGTACCGGTTACAGGGGTGATCCTCCAGTGCCTACGGGGTTCACAGCTCTCGTCACCCCTTGAGGCTGTGCAAGAACATTGAGGATGAAAGCGTGCAGCTTCAGGCCCAATTCAGGGCATTTCAAGTCGTCAAGTCAGCTCAGTTCAGTCACGGTGTGTATACCACCCAGTTATGGCAATTTGTTGTAGGTATGTAGCGGTAATTAATCAATGAATCAATATGGATTTAGGGTAATTTACCATATTTTCAGACAAATCCATGTTTGTTGTTCCAAGTGTGTGTGTGTATAACTATATTACATGTAGTATAGTTGGCATCAGACATGGTCCATGAAGGCCAGACCTAAGAGCCACCCACAGAGGGCAAACAGGCGGATGAACCTCCGGTTATCGTAACTTGGCAATCGAAAATCAACCATTTATAGACGATGTTGATGGATTTTCCCATAAACATTTCCATTCATGGGGAATTTGCCGTTGCCAGGTTTGATTACCAGAGGATACTGATGGTATTCGATTCATTTTGGCCCATTCCCATGACCAGCAGCACTGCCCCAGGACGAGCGTGCTCGGTTGTTGCTGGGTGCGCGACGGAAGGTGCGGCGACCCATTAGGTAACATAGATACAAAGTTGGCCCCCCAATATAGCCCTAGATAGCTAAGTTGGTTTTCTTCACTCCAATATATGGTTCAAGATACTTATACTTATACCGATACCTATAGTATTCATTGGGTTTACAAACCGACAAACATAGCTGGGGACCCACATCGTATATGTGTTTGAAACAAAACAATCCATGAAAGATCTATCCACCATTCACAGATCAGTTCTGGAGACAAAACATGGATATTTCAGATATTTCATAATATCTTTCTATGTTCATTTCTCAGGACATGTGTCTGATGCAGCAGAATATGATGGATAATCTTTTCCCATCTTCACCAAACAACAATAACATGAACGTGCCATTGCTAAAGATGAGAAAACTGGATGATTAAGGATGAAACTGAGATAGGTATGAATACTGAGATAGTCTGATTGTTGAACTGGATGATCATGGGTGGAACACCACACATGATGGGGATAGAGCTGTAGATGATTGGATAGGTGGATAGTATGTAAACTAGATATGGTTGACGATCTGGAAGCTTGGTTCAAACCTACCATTACCAAGAAGGGTTTGTCTAAAAGGCATGTATACATGTGTATATATAATATAATATATATATATATATATCCATTTGCAAATGTTCACAGCCAAGTCTTTTTTGACTGGGTATGATATACAAAACAGTATTGTATCTATAACATGGTATGTGTCTAACATGATGTTGCAGATTGTTTAGGTATATCCTGTTCATAAAACAATGATAAATGGAGGAGCTGCTCATGGTTTCAAAATGAATTGCCCGCAACTGCAACCACCAGGTTTCTTAAACGTTCCTACATAGCGGGGTAAGGTCAATGTCCAAAAAACATGTCCCAACACGAAACCACACATAACATAATAAGTTTTAAGCAAGCCATAGTTACAGCATTTCTCATATACATATTGCCCCACTATCCAGTCGTTCCGAGATTGATCAAGCCTGGTTGATTCAGGATCAGGGATATCCCCTGAATGATCAACGGCAGAATCAGCAGAGTCTGGGGTGATATGAATTACCCCCCAAATACAATGCTTTGATACCCTCTGGTAAACGTTCACATAGCTATGGAAAGATCCACTGTTTTTGATGGGTAAATCCACTATTTCGACTGGGCCATTTTCAATAGCTTTTTGTAGGTTTACCAGAGGGTATCATGATTCTCATTTGGTTGCCATAGATTGGTGGTATACTAAACATGTTCAGACACACCTACCTATCATATTCATGGTTGCAAAAAAAAACTGGTATCCCATTCTATCACCAATATCAACCTAGTTGTGTCCCACTCTCATTCTTAAACATCACACTTTACTAGCTATTGTTCAGTCAGTGACAATTACTCTAATTGATCACTCAATCAGCTTATCATAAGTTATCAATAATGAAACCATCTACAAATGACACATTGATAAATGTATGATATAACCTGACTGAGTTAGCTGATCAGCCAGAAAATCGCCAGAAAAACCCCTTTTTTTCCCTCTCAGGCCGTTGCTTCTGTGCGCTCCCGATCCCACGAACCCAGTCCTGTGGTCCGGGAGCCGCTGACGGCTTCGCAGGCGGGGTTGGAAACACAGTTGATGAATGTGGTTTCGGCCACTTGAAGACAGTAGCAAGATATATTGAACAAACATCGTATGATATGAGGCATGGTATTGGCAGGAGGTGATGTGAGATTCTCATTGCCACATATTGTCACGTCAATGGACTGGAGGTACAACGAAGGAGTATTGGGAATGTACATGCTAGTGCAACCATTGAGATGATGATCGGCTGAAAGCTGTACTGCGGCATTCAAGTTTGGGCCAGACTGCAACCTTTGATTGCTTTCGACTTAGGTCGTAAGGCTCAAGCTGGTTCGACTCCCGCCGAAGCTTCTAGTCATGAAGTTGCTCCCAACCTTCGGGTTTGATGCTATCGCTCGCGTGTATCCTATCACCAACACAGATGTGCAATTTGCATGGCTCTATACGTTAGGAGTGACCCCTACGAGACAACCAGGCTTTCTCCAAAAACTGCTTGGAGGGTTTGCATTTTGGATCATTTGTTACACATGGCATCACACGCAACGAAGGTTGTGGCTTCGGTGGGACATGCCCGGGGAGCCTGGGCAGGTAGTCAGTTTTCAGAGGGTTCGGTCTGGAGATGTCCAGGTTGCACTGAACAGTCTGGCCGTTCTTCTTCCTTCCATCTTCTGTTTCTCTTGCTACGCCTTCAGTGCGACACTGCTCCGGCATGTAGTGAACCCAGTCTTCACACCAAAGACACGCCTGAAGCACATTTTGGTGACCGCTTTGATGTTTGCCATGGCCTTTTCCTGCAATGTTCTGATGACTTCCAACTGGGTGGTCTGGTCAGTGGGCGTGTTTACTTACGCTAGCTGGGCCTTTTGCGGCCGCACAGTGCCGACTGAGATGACCAGGCTGCCTTTGACAGGAACGCTCACAAAGCTAAGTGCCAAGAAATCTGAGAGGGAACTTGGGGTTCTCACTCGTCGCGCAGAATTCAAGGCTGCGAGCATTTGGATGGGCGATGAGTCCATCTTAGTGGAGAGGTATGGCGACCAATGGGTATACACAGGTTACTGCGGCCGGGCCAATATATTCCGGCCTGATGTTGCCCTCGTGCTATGCACAGCACTTGTTTGGCGCATCCCTTGGTTCATCCTTGGAACAGGTAACTACAATCAGTGCGTAGGATGGGCGGAGCTCTGCATGATCTTCTACATCCCCTTTGGCTACCCTGCCTTAGCAACCTTTGGTTTCCGTCTCGCTTTGGCAAATGGCTCGATGATTTGTGCCATGGTGTTGATTGTAGCCTGGCCTCTTGTGAATTTGTTTCTGGGAGGCAAAGGCTGCAGCACCTTAACAGATCTGGTGCTTGGCGAATATTTGCCAGAGATCTGGACGTCCACCGCAAGAAACATCACCTTCAATCGAGGCTATGAGGCCTGTGCCGTGCAGGCCTACCAGGAAGGGGGCGAGGCATTGCTTGTTGCTAGCACAACAGTTGCAGCATGGGTGCACATCATGTCCAACTACTCGTTCTTGTTTGGTTTCGGCCTGGGATTGTACAGAAAGACTTGCGATCCAGTTGAAGAGGTACGAGTAGACTTGACCATCGATCAGGCAAGGTCAGAAATTAATTAATTTTGCAAGATCTCACGACAGGTAACGAAACTATCGTTGCAATTCGTTGTACATTTTTCCGAGTAGTTTTTGTTCGGAGAATTTAGCGGTCTTTTAAGCGGGTACCAAGGATGTTGGAACGCACATCATGTACAATTATAGGCACACATGTACAGACAATTTCATGCGAAGGCTGTTGCCAGGCCGCTTTTCCAATCATCTGCAATAGCTACAAGTCGCGCAAGAGTGAGCCTTCCAAAAGATCGATTTGCCGACGCTCTACAACAAGACTAGACCGAAAATGGATGTGTATATGTTTAGTCTTGATTTTGTTGCTGTTAGGGTTCCAGACGGATATTCAATTAGGATTCACTTTGGTGATGGCATAATTAGTAAGTAGCCTCCATCATGCACATGCTTAGATCTTCAAAGCAGCAATCCCTCCAGATTCAAAGCAGATATAAGCAGATATTCTCCCCGGCTTTGAACTGTGCCCTCAAATAGATCATCACATATTATCACAAAATTACTGTAGGGATTTACTTGTCCATCTGTTTAGGACGGATATCATGAACAACTCGCAGCTGCTATGTCCAGGTTTTAACAGGAGGAGCATCTTCTGGCAATCTGGAGCTCGTTGCTGCCTCAGCGCGGGAACACTCCGGAAATCCCATCGAATTTTATGGTCCCGTTGTTTCACCGCTACTGGGTGCACTTTCCCACCACTTTCATCGCCAAAGAAGTTCGATGTAGTATGTTTAAGGTAATTAAAGGTATGCAATTCAGTCTTAGCCGCTGTTTACTAAGACCCATAGAAAACTTCTGACAAAAAAAAACGCATGCTGTGCCAATCATGTCGAAGCACATCTTCACTAACGCCCTGATGATCTCACAACATATGATGATCTCACGAACATGTTATTTTTTTGTAAGTTAAGAGATACCAACGTTTCACCATCCTGATGTTTATTTTGTTCAATATGTATACCAGGTCTTTTCAAGAAAGTGCAATTTATGATTTTGTGGTGAAGCAGCTAAATCATCTCCCAATTACATCAGGCTTGACCATGTGTCCTACATTGGTTGCTTCTGGTCAAACCAGCTACCTCGCCACCAATTTCATCCTCATCAAATCCATAAATAGTTTTAAAATGTTTTAAATGTTTTAGTATAATAGGGCTGGCATACATGTTTGGAATCGTAGCACTTGTCGTGGTGGTAAGCCCAATGCCTAAACCATTCCCAAGTGGTCGGTTTATTAATGGCTGTCCCACATAAATTGCCGTTCTGATACATTATGAACCATTATCATTGATATACCATTGATCAATATCACTTACCATTATCAGTCATCATTCACCATGAAAATTCACAATATAAACCGTGTTTTTTTTTACCAAAAAAAAACGCCTGAATCATCCACTCCACCCAGGGGACCCAGGTCCTTTGTCGTGGCTACTTTGCACCTGCCGGTGTACCCCCGCCACGAGGCCCCGAGACGGTTGGTCGTTGGTTTGGACATTGTTTGTTTTGTTCGCTTATCACTGGATCCAATCGACAGATATTTCGATGTTTCAACTGCTTTTGGACCTTGGACATGTTTGGCGTTGAAACTCGAATTTACGTGTTTTTACTGACATAAAGGGCTTTGAACCTCCGGAACTTGCTAGTCAGACAACTCATGTTAGGTTTCAATGATATCGCCTGATATCGCTACCAAATCCTCAGTTTTTAGCGCATATGGGGCACCCCTTGTTGTCGGTACTTTGAAGTATGTTCTAGATCCTTGTTGGGTGGAAAAAAACGATTTAAATTCACTACCACGTCAGTTATTTGTAGCTCATCACTGTGAAGTTTGAGGGGTTATGGCTACACTTGTCACTATTGGATAGTTCACTTTGCCTGTTGGACAAGAATTGCCCCTATGATCTAGTCTATCATTTCCTTTCTGCTCTCAGCACTAGCAGCTACTAGCATCATCTAATTAAAAGTGAAGATTGAGTGAGAAGCACTGATTGTTTCCCACATGAAACAGTTCACTCTTAGGTATCCCAGCGGTTGGATGCTTCGGTGGTCAGGATTGACCGCAGCAATGAGGGAGACGAGACAAATGCACTTCGCCCACCAGGAAATGTGGATCCATGTTGAAATTCAACACCAGTTTCTAAACCACTCAACTACTATTATGTCAAAAGGAGTATCCAAAGCGAGTTGGATACATGATTATACACCATAGATTTTGATTTCAATTCTCCAAGAATCTGACAGTGCTTGGTGCTTGGATGAATGTTGAACATTGGTTGATTCCATTGCACGTCCAAAGCTGATCCAAACAGCATCGATTGCGCTGTGTGGCTGTTCATGTTCAAGCTTTGACGCCAAAGTTGAAGGGTACGGAAGTACGCTTGGGTCTGCATCCTCAAACATCGGTACCGTACCTATTTTGGATCAGTAGGCACCAGTAGGTTTCAAAGCTGCGGCCTTCAAGTCCAAAGTTTGGAAGATGTTCATCTTCCATCCTGAGAATCACCGAAGTATGCGACAAGTTGACACGTGGGAAAATGGTTTCATGGATATGCCGGAGATGCAGTCTTTTTCCCCACCTGCCAGGTGAGGGTTGTTAGATTTTATCAGAGCTGTCCTCCTCCTCCTCCTCGTCCTCCTCCTCCTCCGCCTCCACCTCCTCCTCCTCCTCCAGTTTCTCCAGTGTGCACTGCTGGACCTCAACCTGGAACCTTCCCAGCTCAGCGTGCACCGCTGGACCTCAACTTGGGACCTTCCCAGCTCAGTGTGCACCACTGGACCTCAACCTGGACCTGCCCAGCTCAGTGTGCACCGCTGGACCTCAACCTGGGACCTGCCCAGCTCAGTGTGCACCGGTAGACCTCAACCTGGGACCTTCCCAGCTCAGTGTGCACCGCTGCACCGCTGGACCTCAACCTGGGACCTGCCCAGCTCAGTGTGCACCGCTGGACCTCAACCTGGGACCTTCCCAGCTCAGTGTGCACCGCTGAACCTCAACCTGGGACCTGCCCAGCTCAGTGTGCACCGCTGGACCTCAACGGCCAGATAGAATGCCAGAAGATATGCCAGATAGAATGTCAGATAGAATGTCAGAAGATATGCCAGATAAAATGCCATGAGATATGCCAGATAGAATGCCAGAAGATATGCCAGATAAAATGTTAGAAGATATGCCAGATAGAATGCCAGAAGGTATGCCAGAGAGAACGCCAGAAGATTTGCCAGATAGAATGCCAGAAGATATGCCAGATAGAACGTCAGATAGAATACCAGAAGATATGTCAGAACATATGCCAGAAGATATGCCAGATAGAATGCAAGAAGATATGCGAGATAGAATGCCAGATAGAATACCAGAAGATATGTCAGATAGAATGCCAGATAGAATGCCAGATAATATGCCAGGACATATGCCAGAAGATTTGCCAGATAATATGCCAGAAGATATGCCAGATATGCCAGATCTGCCAGATATGCCAGATAGAATGCCAGAAGATATGCCAGAAGATATGCCAGGTAGAATGCCAGAAGATATGCCAGATAGAATGCCAGATAGAATACCAGAAGATATGTCAGAACATATGCCAGAAGATATGCCAGGTAGAATGCCAGAAGATATGCCAGATAGAATACCAGATAGAATACCAGATGATATGTCAGATAGAATACCAGAAGATTTGCCAGTAACAAAATGTATAAATGTCATGGTGGGGATCACACGAAGTAAAGTAATTTGTAGCAGACCGGTGAACATCAGGACTTTGCTACAGTAGAGAGAACAACCATTTTTTTGTGTATTGATTGTGCGCGATTTCGTGCGCTATCAGTCAGTGACGGAGAATCATGTGACACACTGCTGCGTAAATGGCACCGAAAGATGAGTCCATCTCGAGGACCCCATCGGCTGGGGATGGGGGATGGTTTTATTATATAAGATATGAATAGGATATTTCATATGAATGATAGGATATAATATAATATAATATAATATGATAGGTTTATTTTATAATCATCCCAATCCGCGGCTGAATGGGATATAATATAATATGAATGATATAATATGAATGATTTTACCACATAGGAATATGATATGATATGATAGTATGATGGTATACCCGCTGAGAATCTAACAGTTTGCCATTTAGACTCGCCACGTTTGATATGTAAATCATCTAGAAATGGGTCATTCTTCATGGTTATAAGTTACCAGTGCGTATTATGTCTTATATATATATGTATAGTTTGCTTATGCTTGCTTCGGTAACATGTATTATACATGTTCTCAGATTTTTCCGTTATTCGATAATTCCAGTATTCTCAGCACTATGAATGACATCCTCTTGAGGGGTCGTCAGTTTCCATCCTGCAGGATCTTCGGGACCCCCAGTGGTTGGTTTCATCGACATGGATTGCTTCTACGTGGCTGTGGAGACACTTGGACCTGTGGGATTTTTTGGATCTTTTTGGTTGACATCAGGGGTTGCTGTGGCTGTACATACTGAGTGATTAATGCTGGGAGTAGAACATGTGTTTTTGCTGGATCATTTGTAGAGTTTTTGAGATTTCGGTTATGTATCTCAATACATATATATAGATAGATAGATATAATTTAATATAATATACATTATTTTATATTATATATACATGTATATATATATATATATATATTTATATTTATATATGTTTCAATCGAAAATGCACAGTGTAATCCATTAACGCTTGATTTTGCGTGAAACCATGCAGGACGCAACAAGACTGCAGGGTTTTTTCAAGTTGTTTTAGAAAACGATATCCAGATATCCCATAGGATCCATGTATGGTATATATATATATGCTAACATTTGGGGTATATTAATGGTAAATGTTACCATATATAGCAGCACCATGGATCCTATGGGATATCCAGATCGAATATGGTTTTGTCGGATGGATGGACAGGCCTCCATGGTTCCTTCATGGCTTTAATCCTTGGCTTCGCTCACCGTGACACAGGCGAGCGCGTGACAAGAGACTTCATGGAAAGCCCTGTGCTGTGGGGGCCTCGTTGACTCGTTGTTTGGGGAATCCGTGGAAAACTGAGGTGAACAAACCAACAGGTTGCGAAATGCTTGGATGATGCTGTCGATAGCTTATTTGGGTCTGTCTGAAAACGATCTGTATATCATACCCCCAATCTGCCACTTCAATGCCATTTCAAGACATTGTAGGGCCAATGATGATTGATGAATGGATTTGTGGCTACCCTATTTCAGGCAAGCCCATAATCATCTCCCATGTCACCAATGCTGGCTGCCATATCTAGACCGCACTTCAGCCTCTTCGAAACTTCCTATGTTGCAGGCGTTGTCGATTTCTGAAACCCCAGGCCTTGGTATGGCTTCCATTGCCCCAAACCATGCAGATAGAAATACTAGTCCAATGATATCCAATGAATGATATGGGCTTCCAAAATGTCCCAAACTAGAAGTTTTATGAAGTCTCTAGTTTAAAAAGTACATTCGAGGTAGATTGGAAGCCACATTGTTATGTTCCAGGTAAACATTATGAAACCATGTTATCCATCGTCAGTGAAGTTATTCCACTGACAGATGCTTTCTATGTGTGCTGGTTTATTTTCATTCCCCAACTGACCTTACTTATCTTGTCACAAAGTCAACCACTGGGAATCCATGAAAGTCTCCCATTTTTGGTGATCGAATCCCAATTCAAGTCTTAGTTCAACTACGTGAAAAATCATGTTAAGTCCTGATAAAACTCCTGGGAATAATCCATTGTTTTCTGAACTGGCTTAACTTCCACATGTTTGTTGCTTCAACCCATTTCAACCCGCCATTTTTCGTCTCCTCTCCATGGGGGTCGGACCTTGGTTTCAGGTGGTGCAGTACCCCACGGGGCAGCGGGGACGCCCCGACCTGCGCCCGGAAGACGATCGTTGGAGAACGGCAGGTGCCAATCAGCCAATGATGGTTAATAATGGGATTAATAATGGGATTATATACTGGTTATAGTAAGTAGGGCTTATTAACCACATTATTAATAATTATTAACCAGTCTTAGTCCCATATAAAATCTTTTAACCATTATTAACCATTATTAATCCCTGGTTGGTGGTTTGGAACCATGGAATTTTGAATGACTTTCCATATCTTGGGAATGTCATACTCCCAACTGATGAACTCCATCATTTTTTAGAGGGTAGGTGTACCACCAACCAGTAATGGTTATAACAACCTATCTCATTATGGTTGTATATAATAACCTGGCAAGCAGGGCAAGCAGCTAATCATTTTTATGGCATCAGAAGTTGGCAAGCAGGGCAAGCAGCTAATAGCATCTATTGCACTATCAACATCAAATTTCGTAAAATGAATGTCGCAATGATCCATGACCATGATCAAGCAATGATCTAATGAGAACAATAAGATCAATGATCATGATAGTAACCATCCAATCATTTATAATGGAGTCATTACTGGTAGTGATCAACCATCCAGTATAATTATGTGATTTTAAAATTACAATAAGCATCCAATCATATCAAGAATCATCCAAGGACCGAATCATTCATCATTTTCTTCCTCTTCTGAAGTTTGCATTCTGAGAGTGGCCTTAGCCTTAGCTTGCCGCTCCTGTCCACTTCCTCAGCCGTCCTCCTAATTCCCTGCTGTTGGTGGTTCGGACCTCATAGATGTCTGAACTGTGCAGATTGACTCGCACCCTCTGTCCATAGCATTCTTTCTTCGCCTGCTCATACTAGGCGAACCTATTTGTTGTTTGACATCATCAGATGTTTACATGTGGGTTTGTTGGGCTTTGAAGGCTGCAAAGTCAGACCTTCCAATTGCTCACCCTTGCTTTGATTGTGTGCAAGGTTTGCATGTTTAACTTTACAATAACATCAGTGATTATTTTTGATTAGTAATGAATGGTACTAAGAAAGTATATAACAATAATTATACTGTAGTAAGAAGAACAATAATAATGACAAACATATATGTGTAAATATGTCTGGACTAACAATAATAATAGTGTAAATAACAAATTACTATTAGTCCAGAATATATATATATATTAATATTAGTCCATATATGTGTAAATAACAAATTATTATGGACTAACGTGCCATGTCACATGGATTTGACTCACTGGACCAACATATAAATTATGGGAAATTGTTTAGTATCCCTAACTTTTTTGGTGTATTATACATATTGTTGTTGTTGTTGTTGCTGTTGTTTTTTTCTAAATAAGTGTGTCCACTTCTGTTTGCGATTTTACCCACATGTAAGTGGATGCGATTTGTCTCTTGGTACCATGCCGCCCAGCCAGTTAGAAGCTGGTTTACAACTATATGTAACTTATCTATCAGACACCATAGTCATTGGAGTTAAACACCAGCTTTGCTATCTAGGGGCCCACTTTGTATTATATGAATCATGATACATTATGTTTTTTGGTAATAGTCATATTGATAACGATAGAAATGATAATACAATTCAATCATCAAAGTGAATGATAATGAACACATCAA